>APFE030431784.1:3880-16356 GCA_000404065.3 Pinus taeda | reverse complement strand
TACATAATATTAAATTAATTAGTAATTAACCTAATTTTAACCTCTTTCTATAAATATAATACATTTTTATTCAAGACATAGATATAAATTAATTAATTAATTATTTTATAAATATAAATTAATTAATTAATTATTTTTATAGTATTTATTAAAATATATATATTATTACTTTTCACATAAAAGTAATTGTAAATTAAATATAAATAGGATTAATTGCGGTTAGGGTAACAATATTATTAAATAGGACGTTAGAATATACATATTTATAGGTTAGTTTTGAATGAATTATTAAATTAAATATTAACACACATATATATATATAATTTTACGTAGAAAAAGATTATATTTGAAATTAAATAAATATATTTTTCTAACAAATTAACCTTTGGTGGTATTTTAATATTAATTTAATATTAAATTAATTAGAGGTAGTTTGACTAGGGTTCTTGATTGATAAAGTAACCGTTAGAGGGTTTTAGCTGTTGGAGTCTCTGCTTATGCTATTTAACACGATGGGCTAGATCTGTACTCTCAACTTGTCCTGATGATGAACCACATTGGTTGGTTCGAAACGCGTTGGCAAAAATCTTTTTTATGTGATTTACGCTGAAGCTCTCCTTATAAATTTGGAGTATCTTATCAAGTGGAAGAACTTATCCGCTGAGGATTCCACATGGGAGGATGAGAATTTTATACAGAATCATCCAAAACTACTAAAGCATTGAGGACAACACTTTTTTGAACGAGAGGGGCATGTTGGGTCCCTATAATACTAGTGATTACCCCATTAGTATTGTAGTTGTATCCCTTATTAATATTGTTGTGCCCCTATGTCCCCCTTATTGTTATTACTGTGCCCCCTAAGAATTCCTCTTTGTTATTTTTGTTGGCTTTATATTATTATTGTTAGGTCGGCTGGATTATATTGTGACTCCTTAGACTCCTAAATATAGAAAGGAGGTTTTGCATTTGAATCATCCAAGAATTTTTCATTTATGTAATGTAAAGGAGGTTGCCCCTTCAAAGGGGCTGAATTCTAAGGTGTTGATCTATCTTTTCTATCTTTTTCTTGAGCTAGTTTCACAACTCTTTCAATCTTTGGATTAGCCTCAACAAGTTCTCCTTATCCTAAACTAAGCTTTAATCTAGTTAGCATTCAAAATATAGCACAAGTTTGTCTAACCTTAACAAAACCAAAAGCTATGATACCACTTGATCTGAAAATGAGATCTTAAATCAATATAAAGGTATTACAGACTCATGTGCATGAATGCATATATTGCTTAGTGCAATGGATCAAAAATATTGTGAATAATATAGATAATGAGCAGTTGGAAAACATAACAGTCACACACATCAAAACGACAAATAATCAAGGAATTCACCAGACTTCCTAGCTACGTCTCCTGGTCCATCTTTCAGTGTCGACCTTTATATTATGTCTTCAAGAGTAGATTATTACAAGTGTGAGATCAAATTGAGTCTCAACACAACAGTGACAAAACAACAAGGACTTACTTGAAATCCTCAAGTCTACAATACACAAACTCTCCCTCTTGCTCTCTATCTTCTGATTTCTCTCTGCCTCAGTAACTTCTCCCTCTATCTCTACTAATGAATAGATTTTAAGCCTATCAGCACTTGTCTGTTCATCTCCCCTTTCGGGCTCTCTCGCTCCCGGCTGTTTTCCCTTACTCTCCTTCTGGAGCATTTAATAATCATTGCTAAACGCTCCAAGGTATGGTGGCCACCTATTTTTCAAACAGAAAGGATCCCTGGCATGAGTGAAATCCCAAAAAGTAATTTCCCTCTTTTTACACTGAGAAATACATAGAAAACATGGAAAAATCCAATAAAACACTTTCTATCAGACCTCAAATAATATTGAATCCACCCTATAATCCTATTGGGTCCGGCTTTTATGGCTGTCACAAGCCCCTTTGTATTTCACACCATTGATCTGCCTAATCTTCGATCCAATGACTGACATCCATTTCAGGTGCCTTATGTGCACAAAGATTACCCACATGAAAAGGTGGTTTTATCTCTCCTGCGCCATGCCACGTGTTGGCCAATGTATGGGATGGGGCGGAGCCCATCCAATACCACTTACCACCTGAGGCCCACCTGAAATCCCACTTACTACAGAACTCAAATAACATAAAGCTGCATGTATAAACCTTTTGGGTCTAGTTTTATCGCTTTGGGTCATTTCCTTTTGTATTTCATTTTTATAATGGAAATGTGTAAATACATAGAAAAATCCCGACAACACTTTTATATCAGAACTCAAAATTTATAAGGCCACATTTATAAACCTCTTCGTGTCCAGCTATCACAAGTTGCATGTTGTATAGACCCCACACCTTTGTATCATTGTGATGCAATATATCGCAATCGCATATTGCATGGTCTTCGGGCCTTTGGTAAGTCCTCCCTTGTGTTATAGCGATGCAATATCGTGAGCTGATCTGGGTAGTTGATCTATGCGCTCGATCAATGGTCCTCATTAAATTGCGCTAATCACTATCACAATTTCCATAGGGTTGCCTCTGATGTACTTCGTTGGCCTCACCCAATTGTGATATCCCAATTTGATCTGGACTGTTGATCGGTCCGATCCGACGGCTCATGTGCAGCATTACATCCACCTTTTCTTAGCTATGTTTTCTGCCATTCTTTCACTATTTTCCCTTGTGATAGTGTTTCCTATAGTCAATATACATGAAGGCTTAGAGGTTTTAGGATCCATTTTGGATCATCTCAGTTGCACATGACCAAAGGATACTTCTCTTTACCTCCTATTTTCTTTATCCATGTCTTCTTGTTGCATTTTTTATTTTTAGAGGTGTCTACTATAAGAGTAAGAGGACCATCCTTCATGATTTTATTTTGATTTATTCATCCTCTTTTCAGTTTGTTCCCTTGACACAAACCATTGAAGACAAACTCATACTCTAGTGCTTTATTATTCCTTCTTGTCTTCAAAACCTAAGCTAATACATTTGCATGCATACACTGAGAAGCATGATTTTTCTTCTCATATTTCTATATTTCTAACTTGTGACCCAGGTTGCCACAATTGTAGCATTTATCATAGCACAAGAATGAGGAAAAGGAGTTACTATTCGTGAAATATTTCTTGTCAAGCCTTTATCACTACCAACATGCCTACTCCTAGCCACTTTGTGCATTCTTGGGTTGCTGCTACCCAAAATATCTTGTTTTATTGCATTCCATCTACAATCTATGGCTTTATGCCCAAAATTATTGCAATAAAAACAATAACCATGAAAAGGATTTTGATGACAGAAGTTACCTTTTATTCGAGAGATTTTTCCTTGAGGGGAAAATGGATTTCGTTGGTTTTTCATGTTCCTTCCATGGTTGCTTGAGTCTCTACATTGAGAAATCCTATGTTTCTAATGTTTCATCCTTTGGATATGATTCGTCCCTTTATGATTATTTTTCTCAACACCCTTTTGTTGCTTCTTCCCTCATTGTTGTTTATGCTTTCCAATGACTTCTTTTCCTTTTTTTTCGTTTGAACCTCCAACTTTCCTTACTTGGATAGCTTAACCTTCAACCTTTTCCTTCTTGGAGCTTGGTTATTTTTTGGAACCCAAACTAGCCTTGATGAGAGGGGATCTTTGCTCATTAAGAATCTCATCCAAGACTTTCCTACTCTGCCCAAGCTTCTAATGTTTAGACAATTCTTTTCTTGACCTTTCTAAATCTTTTTCAATGAGACTACTTCATCTTGTAGTCCCTCACAAAGGGCCTCTCTTTCATTGAACTGATTGGTTAACCTCCCATTCAATCTACTAACCTCTTATTGTTGAGAATTTAAATCTATGATCATGTTCCTCAACTTCTCATTCTCAAGATAATATTCATGCAATTGCTCCTTTTGCTTGAGATTTGTTTCTTTTTGCTCCTTAATCTCCTTTAGAGTAGAGATCAACTTCTTCCTAAAGTAAACCCTTGCATTCATATCCTCCTCTTTGTTATCAAAAGTTCTAGGTGAGCCACCACAAATATCTAAATCCATCTTTGTGTTGATGGAATCTTCCATAGGTATGAGGAGTATTCCATCTTCATCACTACCAGGGGTACTTTTGTTCTCTTCATAGAGTATACTCTCTTCTTCTTGAGAGGATCCCTTATTTTCTACTGCTACTAAGTAATTATATCTTCATTACTATAATTAGATGAACTTGTACATTTTTCTTTAGAAACTTCATATTAACATCTAGAAGATAAATGACCTATCTCAATTCATTTATTACTAAGCGGTAGCTTACCTCCTGATTCTCTAGAATCAGCTCTAGGGTGATGAGAAACAACTTGCTCACTGGAAGAAGTATTTTGAATGTTTTGGGCATCTTTCCTTTCAGATGTCTTCTTCTTCTTCTTCCTTCCCTTCTTCCCATTATAAAAAAACCTTCACAAATTCAGGCTCACCACTTGAGTAGAAAGATTCTTCGACCTCCTCTTGAGCTATGTAGCTCTCTCCTCCATATAGACATTGCAATTTGTTCAACATTTCCTTTGTTGACTCACAATGCCTTAATTTATCAACATCTATCTTTGATAGCCCTTTCATGATAATCTCCTTGGCCTATGTATTGAACTCATTCATTTCTCTATATATTACAGATAGCCAAATGTTTTCATTGATTTCCATTAAATAGGCTTCCATTCTAGTCTTCCAAAGTTCATAGTCTAATCCATTTAGAAATCGAACTCCTTTTCTTGTTAGCCAAACTTTATTAGCCATTATTTCCCTTTGATGTAATTTCAATAATTTAACTTATTCCTAAAGGAACTAAGATCTAATACAAATTTTTGGAAACAATTTTTAATTTGGGGGGGGGGGGGGGGGGGGGTGGGTGTGAATCAATATTAAGGTTAATTTAAAGTTTTACGTCAATTTATCTTTTCATTCAAACTTGGCAACCATCCATATAACCATCTACAACATATCATGAGGCAACAATATGAAATCATCACATGAACACAAACACCATGAGCAACACACACATTGGACATAGAGGTTAACTTGGAAACCCTTCCGAGAGAAAAAAAACAACAAATCTTGTTTTTGTTATTGATGTAAAAATAAGAGAACATACTTTAATACATCAATATGTCTGTGAGTCACCACTTAGAGGAAGCACCAACTCCCCTTGATGGTTTGCTAACACCCACTAGCAGGAAGCACCAACTTCCTTCTTTTGTAGACACCTGTTCAGCTTACCAAACACCTGCTGGCCCACATCCTCTGTATTTAAATCGACCCAACTGGGTTCTCCTGGAGGTGTATTACTAAATTGGTTCACCTCTTCTTGGGTGGTGTTATAGACATTTTTGGGCACTGCAACCCTAATCATAAATTTCCATAAATTTAGGGCTCCTAAGTCCCTAAAATTGTTGCTTCACTGCCTAAAGGAACAAGGTCAGCTGATTACATCATCTCCCAGAAGTTATCCACTAAAAACTGCTTAGAAATGGTCAAAACTAGACCATACTGAATACCTAGTGTAGAGGGTGTGATGCATATCACCTTCCCAGTGTAAAGGGTGTGATGCATATTGAATGGACCCTCTGTAGGGTGCGATGGTCAGGAATGGACAAATGGCAGGGACAATTTGTGAGGTGGAAGATCATGGAATCTTCCAGAAGCTTCCCCCCTGAGACTTGCCTCTCTGTGTTCGACCAGGGATGAGTAAGAGATCATCAGTCTCTAAGTGGAATCAAGAACTATCAGAGAGAGAACACTAATAAAGACCCCAGAATATGACTCACCCCCCTACAATCATCTATATATGGATCCCTCATCACAGAGATTGTTGTATATCTAAACCAGAAATATTATGATAATAGAAATAAAGCCAAGAATAACAAGATAGAAATAGATAGAAATGCTTCTTGTTTATCAAACCCTTAAGGTAGGGCAACACCATACATTCACTCCTTAAGGAAGGAGAATACTCCACAAGCCATATGCTTGTTCATACAAGAATACTTCTCTTCATATTTCTCCATGTGGAGTCTCTAGCCTCTATATAGGCCTCATACATACAATACCATGCATCATTACCATGGTTTCCTCATACCATCAACTAATACCATGGGCCCCTTACATTATTATTAACTACTTGTGGTCCCTTACATGACATGGGTTAACCACCTTATTTATTACTATGGCCCATCCCATTATTACATTATTACCTTGGTACCTCCCTCGGTACCCCATATTGCCCCCCCTAGGTATATAACATTCCACCCCCCTTAGCATGTTTCGTCCCCGAAACATGGGAAGAACACAAATAATAAGATCTACTCAAACGAGTACTCCACTGATACCAAGCACGTGCATCTAGCCATCCAAGAGAAAGGTGAACCCTCAATCTCGCTGGTGCCTCGCTCGCTTGAGATGGAAGTTGACCGTTGCAACTCTTCTGTGTTGATGTGTAGTAGGTGGATCTTCGCTTCTCCCCATCTATCTTGTGGGGGTTGTTGTCCTTGTGACTAACTGGTTGCCATCTTGATGGTTGTCTTGCGGGGTGATGTGGGTGATGATATGTTGAAGTTTTAACCCACGATGTTTTCTTCTTTAATTCACCCTACTGAGGTGCCTGTTGTGGTGTCTTCTTTTCCAATATGACTTCAACCACTGCGTCCTCCTCTGCTGTATCAGCACCTGTAACCTTATCTGCTTCAGCCTCTGTTTGTGTCTGATTGTCGACCATCAACTACTCATCATCTGATATGTCAGACCCTGGAACATCTTCTGCTTCAGCCTCCTTGGACTCTATCTATTTATTAGTGGAAATATCCTGTAATGTAATTTTCTTCTTTTTATACCAGAGCTTTAGGAATTTCTTCTGGACATTAATATTGATAGTACCTACCGATTCCATCCAAGGGTATCCCAAAACAACATCTATGTTATCCATATCTAAAGCATAAATTCACCATGAAACACATACTTATCCATAGAAAGTTTCAAATCCTTGTAAATTTGAACATCCTTATCATCAACCTGTGTATTTTCAATATGTTTTGCTGGGACTCGCGATTTTTTTGCCAATTTAACATTGATGAAATTATGTTTACCATTAGGATTGATAGAAACAATGATCTTCTCTTTTTGAATCAATCCCTGAACCTGTAGTAAGGATATACCAGTAGGAAATAGCCCCTTATGTGTTTCATTCTCCTTTTTTCTAGCCTTTGACCATTTGTCCAAAAGGACTTTTTCAAATTTTGCATCTGAAAGTTTGGTCAACTGCTTGTGGTCAAGTGATTTCCACCACCATGTGGAAGCCTCATCTATTAAAAATAACCACACTTTCTCCCTCCAATGTGTCCCAGATATACGCTTTAGTTCCTTTATGAGTTCTTCAATAGTCATACCAATATCATTCCCTGTAAAACATGGAGTCGCCATGAAGAGGGTTTTGAAAAAATTCACTTACTTGGCGAAAATTTGAAAATGTCACAATTTCGTCAATATTGCTCACAATCTCTATTATAACCTGTTTTTAGAAATTGAACAATCACTCTGCATCTGCCCATGTGATATAAATCCTAATCCAGGTACTAGAATTCCAGATCTGCGCTGCTACTCTCCCGCCGTCACCCAAAATTTCTGAAAAAGTGCTGATTTTAAATTAGCGATATCTCCCTCATCCGGACTCCGATTCGCGTGATTTTTTTTTGAAATTGGGTGTTTTTTCACAAATATTCCAGATCTGCAATTGTATCTTGCAGATAGTGCACCAGGACATCTAGATCTGCGCCGCAAATTCGTTGCCCTGAAAAATTATCTGCAACCCCACTGATTTTTAAATCAGCGATGTCTCCTTCATCCGGACTCCGATTTGACCGATTTTTTTTTGAAATCGGCTATTTTTTCACAAAGAATACAGATATGCAATCAGATTTTATAGATCTTGAACCAAAACGTACATATCTGATATGCAAACTCGCCGCCCCTGAAATCCTGCAAAAATGAAAAAAAATTCTCCACTTTTGTGCCCAAGAAAGTGCTATGATACCACTTGTTGTAGCTCTGATACCACTTGTTGTAGATCTAACTCAAGATATTATAGATCTGATATGAAAATATAATATTATGCAAATAAACCCAAGAAATAAGATAGAAATGCTTCTTTATTATCAAACCCTTAACGTAGGGCAACACCATACATTCACTCCTTAAGGAAGGAGAATACTCCACAAGCCATATGCTTGTTCATACAATAATAATTCTCTTCATATCTCTCCATGTGGAGTCTCTAGCCTCTATATAGGCCTCATACATACAATACCATGCATAATTACCATGGTTTTCTCATACCATCAACTAATACCATGGGCCCCTTACATGACATGGGTTAACCACCTTATTTATTACTATGGCCCATCCCATTATTACATTATTACCTTGGGTACCTCCCTCAGTACCCCATATTACCCCCCTAGGTATATAACACAGGGTCCTTCTTGATTTAGAATTTGGGAACAAGATGATGATCACAAAGGTGAAAAAAAATCATGCAGGTAAAGTTCGCATTGAGATTGAGAGTAGAGTCTTGGACTCGATTTTGGGGGATCCCTCGAATCAGTCTCATTTTTCTGAAACTGTTGAATTTGAAAGCATTATATCTTCACTGTAATTGGGTATTTTCATTTCATTGTAGCTATGATTTCTAATAGCTGGTTTTGAGTCCAAATACTAGCCTTTGTTTTTATGAAATGTCGGAATTATGCTACTAAGGGAATGAATAAAAAAGTTGTATGTGTGTTTCATGTGGTTGATGTAAAACTCTGTTTTCATGTTTTTGTAACCATGGTGGCTAATGGCTTGAAGCAAAAAACTTAAGTCATCAAATTAAACATTTTTTGTAATTGTTTCTCTTATTTATATATCAGAGCATTAAATTTTGGGCATTTTATTGGTCTCTGTGGCCATTTTTTTTTCCGGATTTTTGGGATATATTTCAATCCTTTGAAGAGGAGGTGGTGGTTATATTAGGGAATGTTGTTGAGTGCTATCATCAATGGTGGTACTCAATATGTAAACCACTTTGATGCCATTGAAATGGATAAGGATGCATGCGTAAACTTTCAATTTGTACTCTAAGGTTGTTTGGTTAGTATTGTGAGGATCCTTACTAGTTTCAAGTTCATATAATGAAGTCAAAACAAAGATAAAGTCCTTAAGAGTAGGTCAGTCATTGTCAATGGGGACATTGTATGCCAGAGTGCACTTTAACATACATGAAATATTTTGGAGGGAAACATTTTGTAAATATTCATGAATTTGACATATAGAAATAAGGTCATTTTGTTTATCCTTACTTTTATTCTTGAAATATCAAATTCACTAATTCACTAAATTAAGGAAATATCTTGAAATCTGCAAGAAAGTCAAGTTTAGTTTTAACTTCAATCTTTGCTAGTAAAGAAAATATATGATGGTGAAAGGTTTTGTTTTTCATAACTATTGGTAATCAATAATGAAAGAATTGAAAATTGTGGAATACTATCCCTTTCCAAAAATGCTTGTATTTTCATCTAACTCATACTGAATCCATAAGTGCTTCTCTTTTCTGGTAACTCTTATTCTGAAAGTTGTGAAAGGCTATCATTTTTTAGAAAATATTGTTCATCGCTTTTCATGTTACATTAAAAAATTGTGAAGGTTTCAAATACTCATCTTCTGTTTTAAGTTGTGCATTAAAATGCAATGCATGATTTTACGCAAAATATTTGAAAATAGGTCCATAATACCTAAAATGAAATGAAATGTGAAAGATTTCAAGTTAATCTAAGAAAAAGAAGGAAGATAATTACTTACAATGGTCATAAATAATGAAAAAATCAATTCCTTATTAATTGCTCAAAAAAAATTAATCTCTACAACATGAAGGTAAGTCAAAACATTTAGACAATCAAGCATATGCAAAAAAGGTGCAAACATTTATGGTAATGAGAATATGAGAAAAAGAGATTGGCAGCAATCTATATTCTTCTAATTGTAGGTATCTCTCAGATCGTCTAAGAATATGAGAATATGAGAAGAAGAGATTGACAACAATCTATATATCTCAGATTGTTCGATTGATAATATTGTCTGTGAATCAACCATGGTTCAGAATCTCTGAGTAGTTATATGTCATAACAAACATTTTTATAAGATATGCATGTATAAAATTACATGTATATCCCATTCTCCTACTGAACATGACTATGGACCTTAGAACACCATGTGTTTACAATAGCTACTTCTCTACTCTTCCTAAATGAACGAATTGCATGAAATAGTAAGGTCTCAAGGCTAGCCAAACTTGGGGCTCCAACATAATTTGGTGATTAGTCACCCATGTTTTAGCTACTTTCTTGCTTTCTAACATGTTATATATGCATTATCAAAATCCTTCACGTCCCAAGTCATGTCCATGTCCAAAGAAGGCATTCTGCTAAGAGGATCCATTCCATCAACATCATCCCATATTGAAGTTGGAGCTGACAATGACATTGAAGAAGAGATTGATGGCATAGTTTTGAGTGCATCTATCAAAAATATACAAGGCAAATTAGAATCATAATTTAGTGTAGTAATCACTAAATTTTTGAAGCCATAGATGATTCTCTCTAGAGGCCTCAGATTCCTTTGTCGAGTGCAAAGGTTCTCCTTGGAGCTTGATGAATATTTTAGGCACATTGTGTGTTACATTGCCATTTGGAAGCACGAGGGATTGCCTTTCAATTTATTGCGTGGGAACAACTTATGGGTGCATTTGATGCATAATTTATTGCAGAACATGAAGTTTGGATTGCCACGTATCTTTATCCAAAGAATTGGGCCTTTAATTCTACTAATGGAGACGTCTATAAATGGAAATTCCTCTGGAGAATACTCACATACAAATTTGATCTAGAACCATTACCATATGAGGGTGAATGGTTTAGTAAGGCTAATGTGATGAAAGACAAAGGTTCAGCCTGTGATGCAATTGTAAATGAAATCAAGCTCTTTGATTGAGCACTTGGCAAGAAAGTTGCACATAGCTCTGGTTTGAGTAGATTGTTTGATTGTATTATATTTAACATTAACATTTATTTTTCACTCAAATTAGGCTATAGTTAGATCACATAACATATTACATATTTTTTCATCTATGCTCTTTTTCCATATGTGCTACCGACTTAGGACATTTCCTTTGCAAAATCTGGTGCACATGCTAGTTTAATTACTTTCTAATAAGAGGGAGATGTGTAATTCATTCAGTTCTTAATATACCAACTTAGATCCATCTTAACTCTAGATTTACCAATTACTAGAAGGGGTTAAATATTTTTTCACTTTAAAAAAGCTTTGCATCTCAAGAAATTTGATCGGCGGAGTTAAGATGGATCTAGGCTGGTTTAATTATTATTTTTAATTAATTATAATTATAAATATAATTATTAATTTCATGTTTTTATTTTAATTTTATCCATAATGTGATCAAATGTTTACATAGGAGTTAATTTTACTTATGAACCTCAAATATAAAGATTTTTTTATAAAAAGTGAATTAGGTGAAGGTAAATTTTGGATAAAATATAATATTACAATATTATATGTTACCCAATATCTATTACCACCCCCACCCAATAAAAAGTGGTCAAGGTGAGGGTAAATACTAATTAAAGTGTAATATTATTACCTTTTACCTAATATTTCTTGTCACAACCCACTTTAAATATTACAGTTTGCTCAATATTCTCCATCACACGTGTTCCTTTTATAGTTGAGTTTGTTTACTTTTAAACTTTAGATATCAAGGAAAATTACAATAAGAAGTGGACATGTTGAGAGCAAATATTGGGTAAAATTTAATATTATTGTATTATATTTTACCCAATATAACCTAATAAATTTTATTTTTTTTTACCTTTAAGGGTTACATAAAACTAAGATGGGTCTAGCCTAGTTTAATTTCCCCTTTAAATAGTTTACATTCCACTTGAATACCATGGGTCAATACCATTGATTCTTAAAACCATGGGCCAATTCTATGGGTCCTATTTTATTTTTTTATTATTTAATTTTTATAGGGTTACTTTTATTTTAGTTTCACCCAATTAAAATGTTTACATTACATTATGTTACATTACACATTTATAGCATACTATAAGTATTATATCTTAGCTCAATGAAGGAAAATAGAGTAACATATTTTTTTTAAGTAGTAATCTCTGGCATATACATATATTAGCCGACAAATATGCATATTTTAAAAAAAAAAATTAACTTAACATTACGTGACAATCTCGCATATGCATATATTAGCATACACATATACATGTCTAAAGAAAAAAATTGTAACAATAAGTGACAACATCTCTGGGTTGTAGAGCTCTTCTTAGCGCAAAAATTGATACATGGCAATCTAAAAATATTAAGAATTAAAAAA
>APFE030431783.1:0-10867 GCA_000404065.3 Pinus taeda | reverse complement strand
TAGTAGAGTTAGCTGTTAACATGGAGGGAACATATGAGTGAGGGCTAGTACAACCAAGTTTTCTTTGAAAATAACTTTAAATCAGGAGTAGATCAAAATGAAAAGATTTTGCACAAGAAATGTGGCTTCTTAAAGCCATAAGAATACTTCAAAGATATAAATTTCTGTGCTCTGTGCCTCTTGGGAAAGGGTGTTAGTAATGAGTGAAATACAGATGAAAACAAGGGAGTTAGTCATGCTCCAGTGTGTTGCTCTTCCTATAGATGTTTCAGCAACTTTGGTGCTGAAAGATATAATATTTCTGCAACCCCATCTACCTACCCAACTAGATTTCCTAGCATTTTTTGTTCCTTCTTGGAGGGTGCATTTGGACTTGCAAACCCTTTGAATGCCCTTTTCTTTTCATTGGCTTTTGCTCTCATTCCCTATCTAATACAAACCTTATTCCTTCCAAGGTCCCAGATTAGGCAGTTGGGAACCTTAGCTTCTCTACCTAGCTACTAATCTGCCAAGATTAAACAGTTTGGACAGATTTCATTCTCTATTCTACAACATGGAAATTGAAAACATGGCATGATCCAGTTTACACTGTTGGACCACCCATCAAAATTGAGTTCTTATCAAAACTGAGACAGACCTTGTCTTCTTAAGAAAATATGGGATCTTTGCATTATCAAAGCAGAGCATATTTGGACCTTTGATATCCAATCATGAAATATGAAACCTATTGGTATAGGTATCCAACACGGAGTTCAAAAGATAGTAGTGGCTCTGGAGTATTATCAAACAAGTTAGTAGGTTGCAAATATCTTGACAACCAGTGTCATATCGAACTCTCTTAAAATCTAGTATTCCATGACTACTCCAAGCATATTGACATCAAGTACCATTTTCTTCACAACAAAGTTCAAAAGAGAGTATTGGCACTAGAGTATTATCAAACAAGTTAGTAGGTTGTAGATATCTTGACTAAGCCCCTAGAAAAGGGAAAGTTGAACAACATGTTCAAGAAGAAACTAGGTTTGGTGGACAAAATTTTCCACACGAAAGGGGGTGTTTGAATTTTTACCTATTTTATCTGCAATGGTTTTCTCCACACTACCTAGGCACACTTAATAAGCATGTATAACAACAAATTCATACAACAAGAATAAGGCCATACCTATTGCAGGTCCATATAACATAAGTATGTTTTGTTACCTTATGCATAATAGTGTGGGGAGGCATGATCCATGCACCTATCTTAGTATATTTCCAGGTTTTCCCCCATCAGTGAAGTATGTTTTGCACATTGTTTCAGATTTATCCATTCTAATGTTGCTTCAGTTCAATTTTGAATTCAGATTCAATCCAGTTCAGTTCTATGTGCATGATCTATCATTAGGCAAAAGTAGATCGCTAGTTAATAAAAAGGATTGCACATAATAAAGTTAAAGCTTAGATAGAGGGATCAATTCTCAGGGAATGGGATGCATTCCTGAATGCTCCAATTCATCTTCCAGTTCAGATGCACTTACCTTGCACACTTATCCATGTAGTTGGAGCACATTGGGTGATTAGACTGGGGTTAGGGCTTCAATGAAGATTAGCAAAAATTTTGTTTTGAGTTATTTATATTTATTTTTGTCTTTCTATATTCAATAAAAGATAGATGTGATTAAGAGCTCATATCTATGTACTCACTATTTTTATTTTTCTGCATCATGTGTCTACAAATTTGTAGATTCTAGTATTTGAAGACTGTTGTTTTCATAGGTTTCAATATTTAAAGTTACCTTTTGAGTGCATAATCTACTTATGATGGCAAAACAAGCAATGATATTGGAGGCAACCATAATTGTGGCATGGAAACATAATGGTTTTTCAGTGGATAGTTAACAAATTACAACAATTAAAACAAGGACAACACACCTTAAAATGAAGTGTGTTACATAGTTTTAGATTTTGTTTTTCTTCGTCCTTAATCCTTACATGTTTTCTTGATGGTGGAAAAAGGGTCAGCTTGTTTGCAAATTTATCTTAGAGCCACCAAAGATAGCCTTATTACTGAGATATTTTATTGCAACGAAGAAGAAGCAATGGAAGATGCAAACTAGCCACTGGATGATATTGTTGTCGTATTTGCAAGATCTAGCAATAGCGAGTTTGTCGTTCTTTGGCTGTGAGATTTATGTTTAGAATACATCCAAAAATGGGTGGACTATATTTACAGGGGTAGAAATCAATCATGTTATAATATTGACACTTCATTCTATGATCATAGATAAGCCTTATTTTTGTTAATATTTTTCCTATGTGTTGCCAAGACTATGTTCCAACGTAGGTACCTTTCTCTTCCAGTAGCAACAACAAACCCTCCTTCAATAGTTTTTTACAATGATAAATGAGAGAGGAAGTCATTTATGGAGAGAGAAAGGGTGCATGCATGGAAAAACATACATGAAGCATCCTCAATTCATTTCCAGTTAAGATGCTTTTCCATGTTTAACAGTGAGTGTTATTTCTTAGTTTTCATTAGTTAGTAGTTTCCATGCACAGTTAGTTAGAAGGTACAATTCCCTAGATAAACTAGGTGGTCATGCATGTGGATTATTAGTGTTAGTTAGGGTACAAGTCTTTAGGAGGATGCATGTCTCAGTTCATCTCCAATAGAGGCACACTTCACTTGTGTCATCTATCTATGCAAGGAAAGTGTTTGTGCATTACATCTACAATTTGATATTTTAAAGTGGCACAATATTGTGCATGTGACCATATTCATTGTACCTTCTATTTCTCCTTGCCTATAAAAAGGTTGAATGGTGGCCTAATCAACAATTCAAGAGTACATTAGCTTAATGTTTTCAGAGTTGATTAGAAACATAGATGTGAATCTGAGTCTTAATGCTAAGTGTATTCCTTTTTTGTATTTGTTGTTTATGTTTTCAATATATTTTCTTTGAAGATTAAAGAATTCATAAGTTGCAATTTTTATTTAAGATTACAATTTTCAATTAGCTAGTTATAACAGTAATTTTCTGAGTGCAGAATCTGCTTACCATGAACTTAAAACTTAACATGTGGGATATTAATAAAACCTTCTAGGGCCTATTGATGGATGACAGGCTTCTACGAGGAATAGGGAGTTGTTAGAAGGTTTCAAAAGTGAAAAGCCCAAGATATGTGCTTGAGAAAAGCATTGTGGACCTATGAGAGGTTGTGTTAGGTTACTACTTTTCTTTTTTTAGCAGTGTGTTTTAGATGCAATAATATGACCATCTTTAATTACAGATTAAAAGATATATTTGAAGGCACTTCCAACATTGTTGGAAGTGGAATTGTTGGTTGCAAATGCTCACTTGGGGGGGAATCAACATATTGATGCTATCTCTCCTATCATTAGAGTCTATAAGTAAGAAACTCTTAATAGATTGTTGGTGGGAGGATCTAGAAGATTAGGAAGATATGCTTTGATATATGTCTTGTTATCAAGACGCTGCAACCCACAACCAAGAGCCGGATGAGGTCTTCTAACTATTGGTGTGATGTGAGTTGTCTTGAGATCTGAGATGACATCTCCATAGGTAGCTTGTTGGCCAAGCATTTAAGACCTACTAAGCTCTCAAATATTTGAACATTAATGTAGTGTCTACTAAGAGTGTAGGAAAGAAAGTTGTAATAAACCAAACAAATATTACACTAGGTTGGAGTGTACAAAGTGAGTGAGACTAAGTCCAAAGGCCCATGCCATGTATAGGACGAGGAATATCTCATCCAAGATGCTAATAACCCTTCATACTCAACATCAGGTTAGTTATGAGAAGATAAGTAAGTATGGAGGCTAGTACGCTGGACAGAGATTTTGATTCTGGGTTTACATAACAATTTTTCCGATTGTAAAAATAGTAACCATTACACCGAGCCCATTTTAACTTTATATTGTAATTAATTGGAAATCACAATCGATCCATCCATGATGGGGTTCATGTTTATAGAATAGATATTGGATTGGAACACTAGAATTCACACCCTCTCATGCAGAAAAATAAATAAACAATAATGAGATTAGAGCATGGAATCGCAACAGAACTCAGAACTCAACTCATAACGAGGGATTAATGCAAAGAATCATAGCAGAACTCAAAACTCCACTTGTAACGAGAGATTAGAGCATGGAATCATAGTAGAACACAGAAATCCACTTGTAACGAGAGAATACAGCTTGGAACCGTAGCAGAAATCCACTCCTATAGTCTCTCAATATCCAATCGTCGAAAGAAGCCTTCGATATTCACATTGTTTCCCTAGGTGCCTCATCACGCAACCAACAACAAAAAATAATAACCATTACATCGTGCCCATTTCAAGAACCCAACAATCACCTGACCATTGAGCTATTTGAGCATGCTTCCTATGCTAGATTTTGCTTATATATATAAACTACAGAGACAAGTTATTTCAGTAAAATATATTGCATAAATTCCAATGAATTTTTAAAATAAAAAACACAACTGATAATTCAATTCAATACTACCCAAGTATAGAGTAAAACCATAAAGTCTAGGAAGAAATTTACAAGTCAATCTGATCCTTGTGTGAGTTGCAACTCTTCCAAAGCTTCAACAAGCACGTCTAAGCACAAAGCAGGCAATCTCGTCAGTTCCAACATTAATCCCCAGTTAACCACATATTCAGAAATTATTGCAGAGTCCAAATGGGTAAATTTATACAACTTGTAACACAAATTATATTTGTAGCCATCTCCATACTGCTAAGCTGAATGACGAATTTATAGCCATCTCTAGAGCGCTAAACCGAACAACAAAGAGGGGTCAGATTTACAATGTCTAAACTGAACATCGTAGAGGGTTTCTGATTTAAACTGCAACCCCCTGAAAATAAGGTATAGGTACATAGGGAGCACTGATCTATAAAGGCTCTAGGGAATACGTGAACATCAAAAAGCAAAAATCAATGGAGAAGAGCACAAACAATTTAGGAGATGTGGCACAAACGGAGCTCATACACTCCCCATCTATCACAGAGAAAGGTAGTTCATCGGCAAGATGAGAATACAAAGCCATAGACTATAAGAGACATGGATGTTGGAGTGCGAATTCAACGAGGAACCTAGTGAATCAAATTGCCAATCCCTTAGCCCAAAAATCTTGGGTGAATTCAACCTAGTCTTGATTTTCCAGGAATGGAGAAGGCGAAATAGCCCCTAACCAGGCCCATTCCTAGAAATCGGGGCAATGCTAAGAAAATTCTATGTCCAAACTAGGCAATAGGGCTTGGAATGTTTATCCACCCTATTTTTAATTGGCTAAAACATAACAATAATTTATTTTTTAAATATCTTTTTGGCTAACTATTGAAAAGGGGTATAATTTAAAAAATTCGCCCTTCCAAAATATGAAACCCCTTTAATTTCGCCCATAAGCTAAGATTTGCCCCTAAAATTTTCTATGGGTAAAGGGTTCACCTGAAACATTGGGAAAACACATGATTGCGGCACATAGTTCTCCAGAAATCATCATCAACATCAAGAAATGTCATCACTTTATAGGTAAGTCTTTTCTTCTCATGTATTTGTAAATTATATGCTAATATGTTGAATATTTTGTGTTGATTATTAATAGCATAGATTTATGTAATTAGTTGTATGTTTTGAATTTCGAGTCGCTACAAAACATAGGTATAGTATGATTTCTAAACCTCCCTTAGAAGGGTTCCCTTGTGAAGCACCATACAAAATGAGCCCATGAAATGTTCTTATTTATTGCGACTTCACCTTGCCTATGTAGGGATATTTTTTCCCCTACACTTGTGGATAGACATTTAAGATATTTATGGCCTAAACAATACATTTGAGGGGGAGTCTCTCTTTGTCTTCAAACAACTTTAGATTTATGGAAACCCTACTCCCCAAGATATGTTGAGAAGAAGTGTTATGATCCTAAAAGTTTCCTTCTTACCACACTAGGTTATTAAAGCTTCTTTGAGACTTCATCCTTCCTATAAATTTCAAATCCCTATTAGGCTTTCCACCTCTTTCTGTACCTTCCTCCTTCCTATAAATTTCCAATTCTTATTAACCTTTCCACCTCTTTCTATACCTCCTTGGCTTATGGGCATTCCAATGTGAGGTGAATAATAGTTTCTTATCCTTGATTACATTGATAGCACCACCATGGCCCTATAAATTTGTCCTCTCAAGAACACCCCATGTGGGAGTCTTATTCACAAATACACTCACATAAATATCTTGATTTTAGTTTGACATTTAATTACTATATAATTATCTACTCACATAAATATCTTTCACAAATATACTGACATAAATATCTTGATTTTAGTTGGACATTTAATTGCTATATAATTTTCCGCAACAAAGTTTTTTTAGTTATTAAATATATATTTAATTTTAAAGAAGTTTATAAATGCTTTAACACTATTATTCTACCTTTGATTTATTAATGATTTACATGTTGCATTTAATTGGTATATCAAATATCTTAAAATCATATCTTTATTTCACATTCGATACCTCTAATAATATCAAGTATTTATTTCATATTATACTTTTAAAATTTTCTTACTAATTATTTTTTTATTTAAACTTTTTTTTTTTTTTTTTTTTTTTTTTTTTTTTTTTTTTTTTTTTTTTTTTTTTTTTACCACGTGTGGTTCACGGACACCCGCAATCACTGGGTGGCCGCTATGTCCACAGAAATAACTGAGCTTGATCAAGGGTATCAAGTCTCGCGACCAATAGCTAGGCCTAACCCCAAGGGTTTCGGGGAGAATTGACCGTGTGACCTTCTGAACGACGAGGCTATTATTTAACCAGTTGAGCTAACCCTGGAGCTTATTAAACTTTTTCTTTATGAACTAGTATTAAGTAAATATCTCATTTGTTTAATAGTATAATACATAAAATGACCTTGCACCAAAATTCATTATATGTCATTTTAAGTAAATTGAACTTGGTTGGGGGAGATAACAATCATTCTTCCTGATCAACCAAGATAAACCCAATTAATAAAACAAGTTTGTATCTCATTATTATTATAAATGTAAAGAAATAACAAACACAACAACTTTGGTGTTATTGGTAGTGATTAATCACAAAATTACAATGACTTATCACCAAATTTATAAATGTAAATAAATAAAAAGTACAAGAACTTTGATGTTATTAATGGGACTAATCACATGCCTCTTAGAGATAGCAATTATTGAATGTTTGAACAAATTCATAAATCTAATAATGAAACACATTTGAATACAACAAAGGGAAGTAACAAAAGTAATTAATGGACTAGATAACCTTGGAGCAAAATAGAGACAGTGGATAGATAATTTTGGATGAAATATTAGCTTCAACATCATTGTTTGTTACAAAAATTAAGAGTTTATTGGAATGTGCTTATGCACATTTTATTCCATCTTTAACTTGTGGAACCAAATAAGGAGGAGAAATTACAATGTCTAATATATATATATATTATATATATATATATATAATATAATATATATATTATATATAGTGATAGTGTTATGCACATTTTATTCCATCTTTAACTTGTGGAACCAAATAAGGAGGAGGATTACATGTCATATTATATTATTTATATATAATAATATAAGCTATATTGTAACAAATTATTTATGTAACTTTAAATTTTATTCATCTAATTCAACGACAAATAAATATTATGGTATAATTTTCTATGTCGAAAAAAAAATTCACGTGTCGTTTCAATGGCGTGACAAATATTTCATATGTAACAAAATATCTAATATAAAATTACAATATCTAATACATTAACATAAAAAAAATTAGTTACGCAAAGGCTTCAGTGTGAATGCAAAAGATTCCTAATTTTTTTTTTTTTAATACTTTTAAGTTATAATTAAGATTGTGAAGACAATAGAGAAAATCTTATTTATTGTTGTGTTGACTTAAATTTTATTATTTATGTTGAATCATGATTTAAAATTGAATTGTGAAAATATATAATATAGATAAGGCTTATTGAGTAAAATGATTGAACCAAGTCTATTAAAAAATGAGGCAAAAATATGAAAAAAACCAATAAGGGAATATGTTGTTGCATTTGTTTTTTAAATTAGTCACTTACCATGATTCTTAAAAGCTTGAAAAATAATGACAATTTTTTTGTGAAAAAGAAAATATTAATTATGAAAAAATCCATAAATTCGAAAAAAAAGATTAGATAATGTAATTTATGATGACTTTTTAAAGCTTTTTAATTCTAAAAAATTTTGATTTTTAAAACCACGATAAAATTAATCATGCAGCCAACAAAAAATTAAAAAATTAAAAATTAATAAACATCAAAAATTTAAAATTTAAACTATAAAAAAATCAAAATAATTTTTAATTTCTAAACCAGAAAATTTAATATTTAATTTTACTAACTCCTACACACTTTATAAGCTTATAAAAAATACATATTAAATTAAAAAATCATAAATCAAAACCATTGTGAAACCAAACTAATTACATATATTACTATAACAATTGAGCATTTTTTTAAAATAATACTAAATAATTTTTAATTTAATTATAATTTAAAAAATTATGACATAGTTTTATTTATTAATGTTTTTTTTGTAAATTGTGAATGTTCTATATTTTCGGTTCCAAAGCGATATAGAAAGATTGAGTATCATTTTTTTTTTTCTATTCATTCTTTTTTTCCATATATCAACATATTTGGATGTAAATCTATACACATTTTCAAATTAAAAAATATATAAAAAAATGGAATATATTTTCTTTATGATTGATTATACATGGTTTAATTCAAAATTTATAAAAATTGAGTAATTTTCTTCGACCTTTTCCTTATATCACGTATTTTAATCTTTATATCACATATTTCAATGCAAATCTATTTGCGGGATTAAACAAAATACTAAAAAACAAAAAAAAAAAGAAATGGAGCGGAAACTAAACCCTTATATCCATTGATTTTCTAACTTTTTCATTAAAAAAAATTCCAAATACTTTTTAACTTATTAAATTTATAATAATATATAAATACATATATATATAATATATATATATATATATATAATTCTTTTTTTAATTCTTAAATAATTTTGTCACATTTTCTAAATCTCGTATTAATCAAATCCTCGTGATAGCCCTTCTGTTATATTTTAACAACTAATTCCAAATTAATAAAACCTTTTTAAATACTGCCATATTGTCATTGGCATTGGGTCATACCAAAGCATTAGGTTGTGGTGGGTGCTATGTTATAATCCTATTAGGTCACAAACACGTTCCCGGGTGTCGAACTCACCACCTCTGCTCAACTAAACAACATCCACTCAATGTTTTTTAAACTAATTCACTTCGCTGGCTCTGCCATTGACAAGGACATGTAACCGTCTCGTTATTTCTCAAGGTAATTAAATCCCAAGGCCTCCTTCCAAAGTGTTTGTTACATATGAAAGTGACAGGCCAACCCTTTATCATACATGATAGGGAGATGTCCAGTACATTACATGCCCTCTTTTTTCAAAGATAAAATAATTTATTACTCCATGTGCCGAAAGGGAACAATTACCGGGCTTGTTATCACCGATATATAATCATAAAATAATTATGTAAATATTTCAGAAGGATCATTCTATTTTTTTTTAATTATTCATAAATATTTTATGAAAATGAAGATCGCGAATGAATAAAGCATTTGTTTTTTATTTATTAAATTTTAATTATTTATTGAAAATATTTTTTAGAAGATGATATTTTTCCTTTAAATGTAAGAAATTTTATCTTAATTAGTTATTAAATTAGTAGTGGGACATATTTTAGTTTTTAAATCAGCCGTGGGACATATTTTAGTTGTTAAATCAGCTTTGGTACATATTTTAGTTGTTAAATTAGCTCCTCATATTTTAGTTGTTAAATGAGTGGTGGGATATATTTTAGTTGTTAAATCAGCAATGGAGACATAGAAAATTCTAGCTGACTCATCATCATTATTTAAGGAAAATCATGCTACCCGGAATGACCCCCTAGTAATACATAGGGGCACACTTTCACCCTTACCACATACCTATATTTTTTTATTTCATTAATATTCATAAATATTTATAAAAATGAAATTTACAAATATAAATTGTTTGGATTTTTTAAATTATTAATTATTAAAAATAACAAGTTTTTCAAAAATGACATAATTATAATGTATATATGGTTTGGTTGTGATAATTGCTATTCATATATTTAGATTAATTATGATAATTGTCATTAACTTATTTAGTTTAATTGTGAAAATTGTTATTGACATATTTGTCATATCCAAGTAGATGAATACAATATTTTCTAAATCTAAAGACATGTTTTATTACAATAGTTATAACTTGAAATACTATAATGACATAGTATAATGACTTTCAAAGAGGTTAATTTTTAAAATATACATTTTAATTTTGATAGTGTATTATGAAATATAATATAAAATATTATGTGTTTCCTTTTGAATGAATATAGTATTGAAAAGTTTGAAAAATCTTGCATCAGTTATAACTTTATTATGGTGTTTATTAGATTTCAATATAAATAATTGGATGTGGAATATTCTAAGTGTTAAAATTAATTGAGTATCAAAATTAGTATTAGGTGAAGATTGGTTTAGCATTTCTCATTCAGCTTATTGTATTGTTAGATTAGATTTTTTTAGAAAAGTTCTTTAGTTTATGAGAAAAAGTATTTCTGTGTAAATTACATGATAGTATATTTATCGACCTGTTTCGAACCAACTAGCGTGGTTCATCCTCAGGACAAGTTGAAGAATAAGATCATGGCTATAGATTAAATAGGGAGAGCAGATCTTCCAAC
>APFE030431781.1:28629-53324 GCA_000404065.3 Pinus taeda | reverse complement strand
TAATAAAAAAAAAATAATAATAGTAATAACCATATTAAAGCTCTAATAAAAAAAAAGGAAATTATCAAAAAATCAAAGGAAAGTAAAGAAAAAGTAGCATGCAGCCACATGGAGGGTGGGCATGTAGCATGCAGACACATGGAGGGTGTGCATGTGGTTTCCCTTCCAATGTTTTGTGCTATTTAATGAATGATGAGGAGGATGGGAGGGGTTGGATCATTCTGAGGTTCTATCTTCATTCTCTTGGGAGAATACTAAGACTTAGGAATACTGGCAGTAGTCGTTGATTGAGGGCTTGGGGGTGGCCAGTTGTAGCAGAATCCTGCACAATTGAGCCTACGGTTGTGAGGAGAGTCGTCCCCAAATCTTGTGGTCACTTCGCAGCCAGAAAGTACAGGTATAATTTCATTGAAAGAATTGTTCTCCTTTTGACATTAATTTTAGTTTTACTTGTGCTGTTACATATATAATATATTCAAGGACTGCTATTTAATAATGTTTCTTTCCTAAAAAAAATTGAAGCTTCAGCTGTGAGAAGGTACCAACTGGTACCAGAGACTGTTATAAGGGCTTTTAGGGTTCTCCAATTCTAATTTGATTGCAATCCTTCCTTTCAAGAATTCTCCTTAAAATCCCATCTCTGGTTTTTGTGGTATTACTTCAAAATTCCCATCGAGAGTTTCTTTAGAAAATTCATTGTTTTTTGGGTTTATCATGGTGTAAGAATGGAAGTGAACTCCTCACTCATCATGAGGGCAAATGGAATAACAATAGCAATGTTTGAAGACTCATTTTCCCTGCCGATGATTGAAGAGTTCACTAAAAACAAAATTCATTGGTGAAATTTTTTTATTGTCTAATGAACCAAAAATTAATAACATCATATTTCTTTGCCAAAGCCTCCATTCTAATAGAGTGTACATTTTACAAGTGTTTTCTTGCTTTGGTTTTTACTTTTTTCATTGCATTCAAAGTTTCAGCTGTGAGAAGTTACCAACTGGTATCAGAAACTGCTATAAGGGCTTTTAGGGTTCTGCAGTTCTAATTTGGTTGCAATCCTTCCTTTCAAGAATTCTCCTTAAAATCCCATCTCTATTTTTTTTGGTATTACTTCAAAATTCCCATCGAGAGTTTGCTTAGAAAATTCACAAACCATTCTAGTGATTCACAACATGTCGATGCCCTTTTGAATCCAACATCTTAGACAGTGTCTCAATTTGTTTCTCAAAGTTTTTCATTCACAGCTTATGAAATCTACACAGTTGTCCCTCTTCAGTCCAGTTTAGAAATATAATTGAAAATGAACGTCTTTTCTCAGAATGTTTTCATTTTCTTACCAACCGGTAGGGGTGTTACTCAGTAAATCATCATTAGAATATAGATTTCTTTTCAAATAATAGTGAGTAAAGTGGGTTTTACTTTTGTTAACTATTTTATGACTTATATGCAATAATGTAAATAACGGTTTTAGTTTTTCATCACACTACAATTTAGAGTTGATTATTTTACTAGATTAGTTGTACGAAAAACCCCTCATTCCTGTAAGCATGCTTATTGACAATGGATTTTTTTTTTTTAATTTTGGATATTTCTGTTACTTACGCTGATGGGATTGATGCCCCTGCTTCTGCGGCTAATGGTTCTTAAAATGGAAGGAATGCAGGCTTGGATGTAGGGACTTAAACTGGTAGCGCCTCTCAATCTGGCTCAGGTGCTTCCTTTGCAGCGAAATCTGATTTCCGGTTTTAATCACCTTTGGAATTTAGGGGAAATAAGTCGTTGAGGCAATGACATGTGGCCTTCCCACATTTGCAACATGTAATGGAGGTCCTGCTGAAATTATTGTGAATGGGGTGTCTGGATTCCATATTGATCCATACCATGGGGATTCTACAAGTTAACAGATTGCTGAATTTTTTGAGAGGTGCCAACCAGATCCCACTTACTCAAACAAGATCTTTGATGCTGGTCTACAACGTATCTATGAAAAGTAAGTTTAGGGCCAGATTTCATTTTTCATATTGTTCCAAAAATCGCATATGGCCTCATGAGCATTTAAATGAAAATATTCAACTAAATTCAACTATATACATCCATCCATACAAGTCGATATTGGGAATGGGTCTTTCTAGGTATACATGGAAAATGTATGCGGACAAATTAATGGCGTTGTTTGGGGTTTATGGATTTTGGAAGTATGCATCAAAACTTGAAATACGAGAGACAAGCCATTATCTGGAGGTGTTTTATAGCGTAAAGTATAGAAATCTAGTTAGTGGTGTTGATATACCTGATTTGCACAGTTGTCCCTCTTCAGTCCAGTTTACAAATATAATTGAAAATGAACGTCTTTTCTCAGAACGTTTTCATTTTCTTATCAATCGAAAGGGTGTTACTCAATAAATCATCATTAGAATATATATATATATATATTATATATATATATATAATAATATATATATATATATTATATATATATAATATATATATATATATATATAATCATATATATATATATTTATTTATTTATTTATTTCAAATAATATTACAAGTGTTTTCTTGCTTTGGTTTTTAATTTTTCATTGCATTCAAAGTTTCAGCTGTGAGAAGGTACCAACTGGTATCAGAGACTACTATAAGGGCCTTTAGGGTTCTGTAGTTCTAATTTGATTGCAATCCTTCCTTTCAAGAATTCTCTTTAAAATCCCATCTCTGGTTTTTGTGGTATTACTTCAAAATTCCCATCAAGAGTTTCTTTAGAAAATTCACAAACCATTCTAGTGATTCACAGGCATTTGCCTTATGTAGTTGGTGATCAATTGTGTATAATCAAAGTTATCAATTGTTTATAATCAAATAAGGAAGACCACTTGTTGAGTAATATTTCCCTTGCTATTTTGTATATTGCAAATCAAACCCTACATTTTACCCAATTTACTGGTGCGCAGAAATTGAACATTTATACTCTCCATCTTCCCATCTAAGGGAAATGTGACAGAAAAGCTACAGAGGTTTGCAGCACTATAAGTAATCTAAAACTAAGTTTTTATTACTGCTATTTTCCTATATGGAAAAAATTATGCTTGCAATGCTTAATGTCTTACACCAAACAATTGAATCTTAATATTATACAATATATTGAAGGACTGCTATTTAATAATGTTTCTTTCCTCAATTGTGTTCGTTACTCTCCTACCTTCTCTGTCATTCGTTTTTGAAAATTACCCACCGTGACCACCAATGGATCCCTATTTTATAGATCCCCTCTTAGAAAGGTGTGGCTTTCTCTAAGGCACCTCAAACAAACAGGGTATTTGATTAATCTTCATAGCCCAAGTCAAAAGTGTGTATAGTTCCACAAATGGAAAGTGGATAATGTAATAAATCCTTAGCGTTTCTTCTACTTCCCCAGTGTTAGTTCTCTTGTAATCCAAGCTTGAGTCTTCTTCTCATCCTAGATTTCCTTGCACAAATTAGTTTTATATTTATTTTGAAAAATGATAAGCAAACAATAATCACCAGCAACAGAGCATTCATGGGAATGTTGTCCATATATACACAGTTGGATGTATATGCACAAAGATCCAACTATGGTTATGTTTTATATTTATTTTGAAAAATGATAAGCAAACAATAATCACCAGCAATAGAGCGTTCATGGGAATATTGTCCATATATACACAGTTGGATGTATATGCACAAAAATCCAACTGTGGATATACTGCCATTAATCTCTACTATTTGTGCTTATTGTTTGCTTAAACAATAAGCACTGAGCAGTGCAACATTAGTTATAATTTTTTCTGGATACACACCATGAGATATGAACCTTTCGTATGCAAAGCTTTATGTCTCCGGATAAATTACTATTAATGTTTCACTGCCAGGTGATTATTGTTTGCATAAGTTATACATGACACTTGTACTAATCTTGTACAGACCGATTTTTGTTAATAGATTTTGCAATGTGCTATTGGTTTCTGGGTTTATCACGGTGTAAGCATGGAAGTGAACTCTGCACTCACCATGAGGGCAAATGGAATAACAACAACAATGCCTAAAGACTCATTTTCACTGTCGATGATTGAAGAGTTCACTAAAAACGAAATGCATTGGTGAAATTTTTTTATTGTCTAGTAAACCAGAAATTAATAACATCATCTTTCTTTGCCAAAGACTCCATTTTAATAGAGTGTACATTTTACAAGTGTTTTCTTGCTTTGGTTTTTAGTTTTTTCATTGCATTCAAAGTTTCAATTGTGAGAAGGTACCAACTGGTATGAGAGACTGCTATAAGGGCTTTTAGGGTTCTACAGTTCCAATTTGATTGCAATCCTTCCTTTCAAGATTTCTCCTTAAAATCCCATCTCTGGTGTTAGTGGTATTACTTCAAAATTCCCATCGAGAGTTTCTTTAGAAAATTCACAAACCATTCCACTGATTCACAACATGTCGATGCCATTTTGAATCCAACTTCATAGACAGTGTCTTAATTTGTTTCTCAAAGTTTTTCATCCACAACTTATGAAATTTACACAGTCGTCCCTCTTCAGTCCATTTTACAAATATAATTGAAAATAAATGTCTTTTCTCATAATGTTTTCATTTTCTTACTGAATGGCAAGTGTGTTACTCAGTAAATCATCATTAGAATATAGATTTCTTTTCAAATAATAGCGAGTAAAGTGGGTTTTACTTTTGTTAACTATTTTATGACTTATATGCAATAATGTAAATAACGGTTTTAGTTTTTCATCACACTACAATTTAGAGTATATTATTTTACTAGATTAGTTGTACGAAAGACCCCTCGTTATTATAAGCATGCTTATTGACAATGGATTTTTTTTTATTTTTTTTGGGATCTTTTTGTTGCTTACGCTGAAGGGATTGATGGTTCTTAAAATGGAAGGAATGCAAACTTGGATGTAGGGACTTAAAGTGGTAGTGCCTCTCAATCTGGTTCAAGTGCTTCCTTTGTAGCGAAATCTGATTTCGGGTTTTAATCCCCTTTGGAATTGAGGGGAAATAAGTTGTTGAGGCAATGACATGTGGCCTTCCCACATTTGCAACACGTAAAGGGGGTCCTACTGAAATTGTTGTGAATGGGGTGTCTGGATTCCATATTGATCCATATCATGGGGATTCTACAGGATGCTTTATAGTGTAAAGTATAGAAATCTGGTTAGTGGTGTTGATATACTTGATTTGCACAGTTGTCCTGTTCAGTCCAGTTTACAATATATTGAAAATGAAAGTATTTTCTTAGAACGTTTTCATTTTCTTACCGACTGGCAGGTATGTTACTCAGTAAATTATCACTAGAATATAAATTTTTTTTCAAATAATATTACAAGTGTTTTCTTGCTTTGGTTTTTAGTTTTTTCATTGCATTCAAAGTTTCAGCTGTGAGAAGGTACCAACTAGTATTAGAGACTGATATAAGGGCTTTTAGGGTTCTGCAATTCTAATTTGATTGCAATCCTTCCTTTCAATAATTCTCCTTAAAATCCCATCTTTGGTTTTGTTGTATTACTTCAAAATTCGCATCGAGAGTTTCTTTAGAAAATTCACAAACCATTCTGGTGATTCACAGGGATTTTCCTTATGTAGTTGGTGATCAATTGTGTATAATAAAAGTTATCAATTGTTTATAATCAAATAAGGAAGACCACATGCTGAGTAATATTTCCCTTGCTATTTTCTATATTGCAAATTAAACGCTACATTTGACCCAGTTTACTGGCGCGCAGAAATTGAACATTTATACTCTCCATCTTCCCCATCTAAGGGAAATGTGACCAAAAAGCTACAGAGGTTTGCAACACTCTAAGTAATCTAAAACTAAGTTTTGCTTACTGCTATTTTCCTATATGGAAAAAAGTATGCTTGCAATGCTTAATGTCTTACACCAAACAAATGAATCTTAATATTACAGAATATATTGAAGGACTACGATTTAATAATGTTTCTTTCCTCAAAATTTTGGTGTCAATGTTTCGGCATACTTCTGAAGCCCATTTGTGTTCGTTACTCTCCTGCCTTCTCTATCATTCATTGTTGACAATTACCCCCCATGACCACTAATCGATTCCTATTTTATAGATCCCCTCTCAGAAAGGTGTGGCTCGCTCTAAGGCACCTCCAACAAACAGGGTATTTGATTAATCTTCATTGCCCAAGTCAAAAGTGTGTATAGTTCCACAAATAGAAAGTGGATAATGTAATAAATCCTTAACGTTTCTTCTACTTCCCCAGCGTTAGTTCTCTTGCCATCCAAGCTTGAGTCTTCTTCTCATCCAAGATTTCCTTGCACAAATTAGTTTTATATTTATTTTGAAAAATGATAAGCAAACAATAATCACCAGCAACAGAGCGTCCACATGGGGTTGCCCAAGCGGCAAGGGCCATGGAAATGAAGTCTCACCAAACTGGAAGTCTTGGGTTCAAATCTTGGGCTACCCTTCCCCCCGTAGAGGGGTACATAATAGACATGTAAATCGGAGAGTCCCGCCCCAGCTTACAAAAAAAAAAATCACCAGCAACAGAGCATTCATGGGAATATTGTCCATATATACACAGTTGGATGTATATGCACAAAGTTCCAACTGTGGTTATGTTTTATATTTATTTTGAAAAATGATAAGCAAACAATAATCACCAGCAACAGAGCATTCATGGGAATACTGTCCATATATACATAGTTGGATGTATATGCACAAAGATCCAACTGTGGATATACTCCCATTAATCTCTACTATTTGTGCTTATTGTTTGCTTAAACAATAAGCACTGAGCAGTGCAACATTAATTATAATTTTTTCTGGATACACACCATGATATATGAGCCTTTCGTATCCAAAGCTGTATGTCTCAAGATAAATTACTATTAATGTTTCACTACCAGGTGATTATTGTTTGTGCAAGTTATACATGACACTTGTACTAATCTTGTACAGACGGATTTCTGTTAATAGATTGTGCAATGTGCTATTGGTTTCTAGGTTTATCACGGTGTAAGCATGGAATAGAACTCTTCACTCATCATGAGGGCAAATGGAATAACAACAGCAATGCTCGAAGACTCATTTTCCTTGCCGATGATTGAAGAGTTCTCTAAAAACGAAATGCATTGGCGAAATTTTTTTACTATCTAATAAACCAGAAATTAATAACATCATCTTTCTTTACCAAAGCCTCCATTCTAATAGAGTGTACATTTTACAAGTGTTTTCTTAATTTGGTTTTTTGTTTTTTCATTGCATTCAAAGTTTCCGCTGTGAGAAGGTACCAACTGGTATCAGAGACTGATATAAGGGCTTTTATGGTTCTACAGTTCTAATTTGATTGCAATCATTCCTTTCAAGAATTGTCCTTAAAATCCCATCTCTGGTTTTTGTGGTATTACTTCAAAATTCCCATCAAGAGTTTCTTTAGAAAATTCACAAACCATTCCAGTGATTCCCAACATGTTGATGCCCTTTTGAATCCAACTTCATAGACAGTGTCTCAATTTGTTTATGAAAGTTTTTCATCCACAGCTTATGAAATTTACACAATTGTCCCTCTTCAATCCAGCTTACAAATATATTTGAAAATGAACGTCTTTTCTCTGAACGTTTTCATTTTCTTACCAACAGGCAAGTGTGTTACTTAGTAAATCATCATTAGAATATAGATTTTTTTCAAATAATAGCGAGTAAAGTCGGTTTTACTTTTGTTAACTATTTTATGACTTATATGCAATAATGTAAATAACAGTTTTAGTTTTTCATCATACTACAATTTAGAGTTGATTATTTTACTAGATTAGTTGTACGAAAGACCCCTCATTCCTGCAAGCATGTTTATTGACAATGGAATTTTTTTTTTTTTTTGGATCTTTCTATTGCTTACACTGATGGGATTGATGCCCATACTTTTGTGGTTGATGGTTCTTAAAATGGAAGGAATGCAGGCTTGGATGTAGGGACTTAAACTGGTAGCGCCTCTCAACGTGGCTCAAGTGCTTCCTTTGCAGCGAAATCTGATTTCGGGTTTTAATCCCCTTTGGAATTGAGGGGAAATAAGTTGTTGAGGCAATGACATGTGGACTTCCCACATTTGCAACATGTAATGGAGGTCCTGCTGAAATTATTGTGAATGGGGTGTCTGGATTCCATATTGATCCATACCATGGGGATTCTATAGGATGTTTTATAGCGTAAAGTATAGAAATCTGGTTAAGTGTGTTGATATACTCGATTTGCATAGCTGTCCCTCTTTAGTCCAGTTTACAAATATAATTGAAAATGAACGTCTTTTCTCAAAACGTTTTCATTTTCTTAACAATCGGCAAGTGTGTTACTCAGTAAATCATCATTAGAATATAGATTTTTTTTCAAATCATATTACAAGTGTTTTCTTGCTTTGGTTTTTAGTTTTTTCATTGCATTCAATGTTTCAGCTGTTAGAAGGTACCAACTGGTATCAGAGAATTCTATAAGGGATTTTAGGGTTCTGCAGTTCTAATTTGATTGCAATCCTTCCTTTCAAGAATTCTCCTTAAAATCCCATCTCTCGTTTTTGTGGTATTACTTCAAAATTCCCATCTAGAGTTTCTTTAGAAAATTCACAAACTATTCGAGTGATTCACGGGCATTTTCTTTATGTAGTTCATGATCAATTGTGTATAATCAAAGTTTTCATTTGTTTATAATAAAATAAGGAAGACCACTTGCTGAGTAATATTTCCCTTGCTATTTTGTATAGTGAAAATCAAACCCTACATTTTACCCAGCTTACTGGTGTGCAGAAATTGAACATTTATACTCTCCATCTCCCCCATCTAAGGGAAATGTGACAGAAAAGCTACAGAGGTTTGCAGCACTATAAGTAATTTAAAACTAAGTTTTTCTTACTGCTATTTTCCTATATGGAAAAAAGTCTGCTTGCAAAGGTTAATATCTTACACCAAACAATTCAATCTTAATATTATACAATATATTGAAGGACAGCTATTTAATAATGTTTCTTTCCTCAAAATTTTGGTGTCAATGTTTCGGCATACTTCTAAAGCCCATTTGTGTTCGTTACTCTCCTGCCTTCTCTGTCATTCATTGTTGACAATTACCCCCCATGACCACCAATGGATCCCTATTTTATAGATCCCCTCTTGGAAAGGTGCGGCTCTCTCTAAGGCACCTCCAACAAACAGGGTATTTGATTAATCTTCATAGCCCAAGTCAAAAGTGTGTATCGTTCCACAAATGGAAAGTGGATAATGTCATATATCCTTAGCGTTTCTTCTACTTCCCCAACGTTAGTTCTCTTGTCATCCAAGCTTGAGTCTTCTTCTGATCCTAGATTTCCTTGCACAAATTAGTTTTATATTTATTTTGAAAAATGATAAGCAAACAATAATCACCAGCAACAGAGCATTCATGGGAAAATTGTCCATATATACACAGTTGGTTGTATATGCACAAAGATCCAACTGTGGTTATGGTTATGTTTTATATTTATTTTGAAAAATGATAAGCAAACAATAATCACCATCAATAGAGCATTCATGGGAATATTGTCCATATATACACAGTTGGATGTATATGCACAAAGATCCAATTGTGGATATATTGCCATTAATCTCTGCTATTTAACATTAATTAAATTTTTTTCTAGATACATACCATGAGATATGAGCCTTTCGTATCCAAAGCTGTATGTCTCAAGATAAATTACTATTAATGTTTCACTGCCGGGTTATTATTGTTTGTGCAACTTATACATGACACTTGTACAGACCGATTTCTGTTAATAGATTGTGCAATGTGCTATTGGTTTCTTGGTTTATCACGGTGTAAGCATGGAAATGAACTCTTCACTCATCATGAGGGTAAATGGAATAACAATAGCAATGCCTGAAGACTCATTTTCCCTGTCGATGATTGAAGAGTTCACTAAAAACGAAATGCATTGGTGAAATTTTTTTACTGTCTAATAAACCAGAAATTAATAACATCATATTTCTTTGTCAAAGCCTCCATTCTAATAGAGTGTACATTTTACAAGTGTTTTCTTGCTTTGGTTTTTATTTTTTTCATTGCGTTCAAAGTTTCAGCTGTGAGAAGTTACCAACTAGTATCAGAGACTCCTATAAGGGCTTTTAGGGTTCTGCAGTTCTAATTTGATTGCAACCCTTCCTTTCAAGGATTCGCCTTAAAATCCCATCTCTAATTTTAGTGGTATTACTTCAAAATTCCCATCGAGAGTTTCCTTAGAAAATTCACAAACCATTCTTGTGATTCACAACATGTCGATGCCCTTTTGAATCTAACATCTTAGACAGTGTCTCAATTTGTTTCTCAAAGTTTTTCATCCACAGCTTATGAAATTTACACAGTTGTCCCTCTTCAATCCAGTTTAGAAATATAATTGAAAGTGAACGTCTTTTCTCAGAATGTTTTCATTTTCTTACCCACCGGTAAGGGTGTTACTCAGTAAATCATCATTAGAATATAGATTTCTTTTCAAATAATAGCGAGTAAAGTGGGTTTTACTTTTGTTAACTATTTTATGACTTATATGCAATAATGTAAATAACAGTTTTAGTTTTTCATCACACTACAATTTAGAGTTGATTATTTTACTAGATTATTTCTACGAAAGACCCCTCATTCCTGTAAGCATTCTTATTGACAATGGAATTTTTTTTTTATTATTTTGGATCTTTCTGTTGCTTACGTTGATGGGATTGATGCCCCTGCTTCTACGGCTAATGGTTCTTAAAATGGAAGGAATGCAGGCTTGGAAGTAGGGACTTAAACTGGTAGCGCCTCTCAATCTGGCTCAGGTGCTTCCTTTGCAGCGAAATCTGATTTTAGGTTTTAATCCCCTTAGGAATTGAGGGGAAATAAGTTGTTGAGGCAATGACAAGTGGCCTTCCCACATTTGCAACATGTAATGGAGGTCGTGCTGAAATTATTGTGAATGGGGTGTTTGGATTCCATATTGATCCATACCATGGGGATTCTACAAGTTAACAGATTGCTGACTTTTTTGAGAGGTGCCAGCCAGATCCCACTTACTCAAACAAGATCTCTAATGTTGGTCTATAATGTATCTATGAAAAGTAATTTTAGGGCCATATTTCATTTTTCATATAATTTTTTTCATTTTTCATATGGTTCCATAGATCGAACATGGCCTCATGAGCATGTAAATGAAAATATTCAATTAAATTCAACTATATACATCCATCCATACAAGTTGATATTGGGAATGGGTCTTTGTAAGTATACATGGCAAATTTATGTTGACAGATTAATGACACTCTCTGGGGTTTATGGATTTTGGAAGTATGCATCAAAACTTGAAAGACGAGAGACAAACCATTATCTGGAGATGTTTTATAGCATGAAGTATAAAAATCTGGTTAGTGGTGTTGATATACTTGATTTGCACAGTTGTCCCTCTTCAGTCCAGTTTACAAATATAATTGAAAATGAACGTATTTTCTCAGAACGTTTTCATTTTCTTATCGATCGAAAGGGGTGTTACTTAGTAAATCATCATTAGAATATATATATTTTTTTCAAATAATATTACAAGTGTTTTCTTGCTTTCGTTTTTAGTTTTTTCATTGCATTCAATGTTTCAGCTGTCAAAAGGTACCAACTGGTATCAGAAACTGCTATAAGGGCTTTTAGGGTTCTACAGTTCTAATTTGATTGCAATCCTTCCTTTCAAGAATTCTCCTTAAAATCCCATCTCTGGTTTTTGTGGTATTACTTCAAAATTCCCATCGAGAGTTTCTTTAGAAAATTCACAAACTATTCCAGTGATTCACAGACATTTGCCTTATGTAGTTGGTGATCTAATCGATGTATAATCAAAGTTATCAATTATTTATAATCAAATAAGGAAGACCACTTGCTGAGTAATATTTCCCTTACTATTTTGTATATTGTAAATCAAACCCTACATTTTACCCAGTTTACTAGTGTGCGGAAACTGAACATTTATACTCCCCATCTTCCCCATCTAAGGGAAATGTGACAGAAAAGCTACAGAGGTTTGCAGCGCTATAAGTAATGTAAAACTAAGTTTTTCTTACTGTTATTTTCCTATATGGAAAAAATTATGCTTGCAATGCTTAATGTCTTACACCAAATAATTGAATCTTAATATTATACAATATATTGAAGGACTGCTATTTAATAATGTCTCTTTCCTCAAAATTTTGGTGTCAATGTTTCGGCATACTTCTGAAGCCCATTTGTATTCGTTACTCTCCTGCCTTCTCTGTCATTCATTGTTGACAATTACCCCGCATGACCACCAATGGATCCCTATTTTATAGATCCCCTTTTGGAAAGGTGTGGCTCTCTCTAAGGCACATCCAACAAACAACGTATTTGATTAATCTTCATAGCCCAATTCAAAAGTGTGTATAGTTCCACAAATGGAAAGTGGATAATGTAATAAATCCTTAGCGTTTCTTCTACTTCCCTAGCGTTAGTTCTCTTGTCATCCAAGCTTGAGTCTTCTTCTCATCCTAGATTCCCTCACAAAAATTGGTTTTATATTTATTTTGAAAAATGATAAGAAAACAATAATCACCAGCAACAGAGCAGTCATGGGAATATTGTCCATATATACATAGTTGGATGTATATGCACAAAGATCCAACTGTGGTTATGTTTTATATTTATTTTGAAAAATGATAAGCAAACAATAATGACCAACAACAGAGCATTCATGGGAATATTGTCCATATATACACAGTTGGATGTATATGCACAAAGATCCAACTATGTATATACTACCATTAATCTCTGCTATTTGTGCTTATTGTTTGCTTAAATAATAAGCACTAAGCAGTGCAACATTAATTATAATTTTTTCGGGATACACACCATGAGATATGATCCTTTCATATCCAAAGCTATATGTCTCAAGATAAATTACTATTAATGTTTCATTGCCAGGTGATTATTGTTTGCACAAGTTATACATGACACTTGTACTAATCTTGTACAGACCGATTTCTATTAATAGATTCTGCGATGTGCTATTGGTTTCTGGGTTTATCACGGTGTAAGCATGGAAGTTAACTCTCCACTCATCATGAGGGCAAATGGAATAACAACAACAATGTGTGAAGACTCATTTTCCCTACCGATGATTGAAGAGTTCACCAAAAACGAAATGCATTAGTGAAATTTTTTTACTGTCTAATAAACTAGAAGTTAATAACATCATCTTTCTTTGCCATAGCCTCCATTCTAATAGAATGTACATTTTACAAGTGTTTTCTTGCTTTGGTTTTTAGTTTTTTCATTGCCTTCAAAGTTTCGACTGTGAGAAGGTACCAACTGGTATCAGAGACTGCTATAAGGGCTTTTAGGGTTCTGCAGTTCTAATTTGATTGCAATCCTTCCTTTCAAGAATTCTCCTTAAAATCCCATCTCTGGTTTTGGTGGTATTACTTCAAAATTCCCATCGAGAATTTCTTTAGAAAATTCACAAACCATTCCAGTGATTCACAACATGTCGATGCCCTTTTGAATCCAACTTCATAGACAGTGTCTCAATTTGTTTCTCAAAGTTTTTCATCCACAACTTATGAAATTTACACAGCTGTCCCTCTTCAGTCCAGTTTACAAATATAATCGAAAATGAACATCTTTTCTCAGAACGTTTTCATTTTCTTACCGATCGACAGGTGTGTTACTTAGTAAATCATCATTAGTATATAGATTTTTTGTTCAAATAATAGCGAGTAAAGTGGGTTTTACTTTTGTTAACTATTTTATGACTTATATGCAACAATGTAAATAACGGTTTTAATTTTTCATCACACTATAATTTAGAGTTGATTATTTTACTAGATTAGTTATACAAAAGACCCCTCATTCGTGTAAGCATGCTTATTGACAATGGATTTTTTTTTTTTTTTATTTTTGAATCTTTCTATTGTTTAGCTGATGGGATTGATGCCCCTTCTTCTGTGGCTGATGGTTCTTAAAACAGAAGGAATGCAGACTTGGATGTAGGGACTTAAACTGGTAGCACCTCTCAATCTGGCTCAAGTGCTTCCTTTGCAGCGAAATTTGATTTCGGGTTTTAATCCGCTTTGGAATTGACGGGAAATAAGTCATTGAGGCAATGACATGTTGCCTTCCATTTGCAACATGTAATGGAGGTCCTGCTGAAATTATTGTGAATGGGGTGTCTGGATTCCATATTGATCCATACCATGGGGATTCTACAAGTGAACAGATTGCTGAATTTTTTGAGAGGTGTCAGATAGATCCCACTTACCCAAACAAGATCTCTGATGCTGGTCTACAGCGTATCTATGAAAAGTAAGTTTAGGGCCAGATTTCATTTTTTATATAATTTTTTTCATTTTTCATATGGATCCATAGATCGCACATGGCCTCATGAGCATGTAAATGAAAATATTCAATTAAATTCAACTGTATACATGCATCCATACAAGTTGATATTGGGAATGGGTCTTTGTAGGTATACATGGTAGATTTATGCTGACATATTAATGACACTATCTGGGGTTTATGGATTTTGGAAGTATGCATCAAAACTTGAAAGACGAGAGACAAGCCATTATCTCAAGATATTTATAGCGTAAAGCATAGAAATTTGGTTAGTGGTGTTGACATACTCGATTTGCGGATATGTCAGTATTATGGTCATTCTTACCTGCTCTGGTTTCTTGATAGGGGACACACTAATTATGACCCCTTACCTTGAGTTGCCCTTCTGGCTACTCAAAGGTTTTGGAATACTGATGGGGATAAAACATTGCTTAATAGTGAGAAATTCCACTCTTAATCCCAGAAAAAGATAAGATGATAGAATGAAGTCCCATATCAATGGAGCCCAACATGTGTTGGGTCATCTACACTTAGCATTAATAATTTGATTTGTTGATATTTGTTTAAACATGGACCAAAAGGGTTTGAAAAAGGATCATAAAATTTTGACTCAAATTCTCAAAAATAAATAATTTGTTTGAAAAATGGGAAGTTTTTTTCTTCATAAAACTACTACATTCAACCATTATAATCAAACAACATAACTTTATCATTATTATTTAAAATTAAATGTATATTTCATATGCCATGAATCTCCTTGTATATTTAAGTTCTTTTCTTATTTTTAGTATTGTAGTTCACTTTTATGTAATTAATCCTTACATTTACTTTATTATTTATTTTAATAGACTTATCATATATATGGATGTTATATAGATATTGCACCAAATCGAAGCATTCAGTGATTCTTATACCACTTTCAAACAACATAACTTTACCACTATTATTTAAAATTAAATGTATGTGCCATGACTCTCCTTGTATATGTCAATTTTTTTCTTATATTTATGTCTTATGGCGTTTCCTTTACTGCATGTGGTGCAAATGCTAGTAATTAGTTGTTATTAATTTCCAACAACCACATTCCTATCCATTTTATGTTCTTAAAAAACATGATAGTTGAAACTTTTTTCCTAAACCATAAAATTAAATTATAAAATAAATATAATAGAAAATAAGTAAGCCATCTATTTCAAATCTTTAAAAAATATTTAGCCAAAATCCATGTTCATAATAACACTTTTACGATGTTTTTGGAGAAAAATAATTTTAAAACATTATTATTATATAATAATTTAATAACCATAATAAATTAAATATAAAAAAATTATTTAAATTAATAATAACCGCAATATTTTAAAAATAAAAACATCATAATTATATTTTTAACTTTTTTTAAAAAAATTATAAATCGAATCATTATAAAAAAACATTTTTTAACGAACTTTCTCACACTTACCTTCAATTTTTTTAAATATTTTTTTAAACAAAATCCTTGCTATTATTATCTTTATATGAACAAATTTTGAAGAACTTTTCCAATATAGAATTATCCATGACTAAAAAAGCTCTTACTTGACAAATTGAAAGACGCTTCCTTGAAATCGCATCAGATTAACTTGGGTTTTGAGTGGCCCGTTATGTACGTAGTTATAGTATGTGAGAACAAAATCATATTATCTGAATCTAATGGTTATATGTTTTGGAAATTTTTGGAGCAAATTTTTTAGTTAACTAAAATTTATAGGAATCATTAATATAATTTGTCAAACTCTCGCACATGGCATCTCTCATCTCTATACTATATGACTTTACAACTATCATGACCAAATAAGAGTGAAGGACCTTAAACCAATCAACTTTTACATACATACAATTTAAAAATTTTAAAAAATAAATCAATTTGGTTTGGTAAAGTTAACTTTATCCATATTCATTTGATTTTTAATTCAAATATCAATTAATACATAGTCAACGTATTATCAAATACGTTATCCTGGCTAGTGGAAAGATAATAAATATGAAACCGATAATATATGATATGAAAAGATTTAAGTTAATTAATCAATTTAAATTAAATTATATAACATAATGTAAGTAGTTAGATGATTATATGCCTACTAACCATATTTTTTTAGTGTATCCGTGATTGTTACCAATCACAAGTTAATTGAATCCATGACCTCCCAATCACTTGATCAATTGGGCTAACTCTCAATGTTACCTACCATCCATCCATTTCTTACTTATTGATAATTAAATTTAAAATTCTTACACATGACAAAAATATGATTAAACAATTTTAACTATTCTTCAACAGAACTCATAAAAACTATTTTTAAAAAGTTAGAAATATGACCATATATTGAATACATATGTCTATTATATACAATCAGCACAATCATATTACTAATTTAATATGACTGGTATACATAGATTAATTGTAGTTAGTGTGATCACTTTGAGTGACACTAAGAGAATTAAACCCATGACCTTCCAATAGAAAAGGTGTTTTAACAAGAAGGAATTGACCAATTGAGCTAACCGATAGGGCTAATTAACCACTATTGATATAACATTGACCACATTATAATGTTTTATAAGATTTTTTCTAAAGCATCATTTCTAATTTGAATAGCACTCACTAAATTGCCCTCCTAAACTGCCAAAACTTGGTTTTAAATAAATTGTTAATTTTACATTAATACATTTATATACTTTCTTTAAAAATAAATTAATTATTTTAATATTGAATTTTTAAACCATTTTTTTGTTAAACTAGAATTCAAATTTAATAGCTATACTGTTATTTAGAATTCAAACTTAGTAACCATGGTTGACAGTATGGAAATTTATTTTTTCCCTTCTTTCCCCTGATATTGATGACTGTGCACGAAATTACCAGAGATAATTATATCTTAACAATAAACCATTATATCTAAAGAAACAGATTTAGAAAAAGCAGGGTTCGCTTGTTTTATTACTTTATGGTCTATGCAAGGAATAAGCAGCCTTGCTGGTATCGTTTGTTTTATTACTTGACCATCTATAAGGTTGCCCCTTATGCTTTGGTCACACCAGATTCACTGCAAAAGGAGTACGAACGTTATGCTTTCCATCGCTCCAAACGAGTGTTCCGAAAACATATCCTTTGGTGGCAACCTTGGTTGCTTTAAAAACTACATCGAAAGATAGCTTCTTGGAAGTTTGAGAGAATTGAAGAATTTGTGGAGAGACCTTCACACTCAGACCCGGAGGTGCACCGATGGTAACCTTGTAAGTGGGTGCGAGATCAGGACTGATGTTTGTGACGCTTCTGCTTACAATTGTGCTCCCATTCACAATACTTAACTTGGAAATGGCTATACTTGGATAGTTCATGTTACTGATCAGATCCACCTTTGCACCGGATGGACACCTATAGGTTTTATTCGCAGCGATGAGCTTGATATTCTCAGTGTCCAGACCGTAATTACAGAGAAAGTGGAAGTAATCATCGGTTGATGTTTCATATACAAGTCCTGGTTGCAGAGCTCCGATTGGATTTACTACTCCCGCTCCAAAATCAAATGGCGTCCCAGCATTAGTCAAAAATTTTCCCATATTGTTCCTTACAATGGCTGCCATTTACATTAGAGTGCGGATGTTAGAAAGAGAGGCAGTTGTGAAACGAAATTTGTGTGACATATATACATATATATGCTGACATTGAAATAATTAAATATCCATGACCATTAACATTGACTACAATCACTAGTTGAACTAATTCAATACTTGACTTCAAGGATGGCCCTGAACTAACCCTAGGAAAAAAGTTGGTTTAAGGGATTATGCATTTCAAGAATAAAACCTGATCATAAGTACCTGTTGTCATCAGGGCTGATCTGATAACAGAGGGGCTCCAAGTAGGATTCATAGATTTTAAAAATGCAGCAGCTCCGCTAACATGAGGAACTGCAACGGAAGTTCCAGACATCATGTAAAATGAGGTAGACATCGTCTCTGAAAGATTTCCGTCTATAAATCCCGTATCGGGAGGATCCCATGCAGCAATGATGTTCAGACCTGGTGCGCTGATGTCTGGCTGCAAATATCAATTGAAGGATTGAGGTTGTGATGATCTCTCATAATTAGCTTCTGAAAGTTAATTGGCCACAACTTACCTTGAGAATGTTCTGGGTCAGCGCTCCAGGACCTCTTGATGAAAAAGATGCAACAACAGGAGCGGGCTTGTAATTTGTGACAACCTCTGTTGGAGTAATTGTTGCAACAGGATTTCTATAATGACAAGGCTTGGGAGATTATAAACAGCCACATTGTAATTGGATGAACCAAATGAATCGACATAAACATGTGAAAAGAGCAGGAATTGTAGGCGAACGCACCTGGTTGAGTTTATGTAAGAAAATATCTCTGTTGCAGACGATTTACTTATTGTAGTCCCTGCAAAGGTACCGTAATCATATGCTTCAGATAGCTGTAAGTCGTCCACGACAATCATGCCTACGGCTCCAGTGAAGAACTCGATTTCTGATTCCATGCTTCCCGTCGATGTAACTGTGTCATTTGCAATACAGACTACAATCTTTCCTTTCATTTTGTTTTCATCTAAGCAACCTAGAACACAATTGCTGCACAATACCTTCCTTTGAATTTCCCCTCTTCATCAAAAATATAATTATAAAATTCCTACATTGTGTACTTTAATTTACCTTGCCGCTACTGGGTCAAAGGGTCGTCGGTCACAGGACTCGGCAGGTATGCTTCCTCCGTAAACAAGCGGGTGCACGGCCGATTGGCTGAGATTCGAATAGGTGATGCCCTTACCCTAAATGCACGGTACAAATCTTTAAAGCCAAATCCCAAAATACTGGATCTACAACTCATGAAAATTTTTATTTAATTTATATGCATTTTACAACATGTTTGTTTATAGAACTAATCTACATCTGTTTCATCATCAGAATTGTTTTGCTAATTCGAGAGAGTGACAAAACAGAATTTTATTGCCCCTTTAGTCGACTTCTTTGTTCGACTATTAGGAACAGGCATGAAATTATCACTATAAAAACAGGGCATGAACAGGGCATGCTCTTGAATGGCAGAATCTATTAGTAAAGTTGTGAAGAAATGAAATTATTAATTGTTGTGTAAAGTGAAAAAACATTATACTATTGTGTTTGTTTTCCGTTGTTCTCACCTGAATAATCTTACCGTTGCCTAACACAACGTTTGACTGGAAATCCCGGTCGATTGAGGTCGCTCCGACTGTAAAAATCCATGGCGCAGAATTAACCACTGTTTGGGAATCTGGTCCATCGTTTCCCGCAGAGGATACAACCAGAATTCCTTTGTGAGTAGCATGAAATGCTCCTATGGCAATTGGATCGTTCACAAAATCGAACTGATTACTGGAGTCACTTCCAATTGAGATGGATACAATATCCACTCCATCTTTAACTGCATCGTCAAAGCCAGCTAAAATTTGCACACCAGGGCACCCATAGGGCACTCCACAAACCCTATACGTGGCAATTCTGGTAGAGGAACTGGCCGGTCCACCTCTGGCTGTTCCCTTAGCGAGACCATTATAGTTTGCATTATCCACAAAGCTGCCAGCTGCAGTGGAAGCTGTAAACGTGTCATGGCCACTATAATCTCTTGGAGTCGGTATTGGTGGAAATACAAATTTCGGTTTAATACTTGTCACCAAATCCAAGCCCTCTCCACCCTCGTAATATCTCGCCCCAATTATTTTCCTGTTAAAACAATTAGATTATTTTAGCTGTACTGAATCACACCAGAGTAGAAACAACGAACTTATTTCAGTTGCATAGGTCACCTGTTGCAGTTGGAGGCATTGAAATCTCCTCCTCCATCAACGCACTTTCCCTTCCACCGCGAAGGAACAGGGCCCATACCCTTATCACTGAAGCTGGCTGCTTCCGGCCAAATGCCTTCAAGATAAAATTTTATTTTCTCACAAGTTATATGAATTTGTTTAAAAAATAATTACAAATCATTATAATAGATTTATTTAATTTCAAATCTACTCAGGTATAAAAAAAATTGCACCGGATTTAATGTCTTAAATTTCTTTCCACTCTAAAAGAAATTTGATGTAAATGATTAATAAGTGAAGAATCAATTTTTAATTATTAATTAATATTTAACCATTTATTTTATGTTATTATTTTTAATTTAATTGAATAAAATTAAAATATTTATTATAATTATAATTAATTACATTTTTTAATATTTTTTAATTTATATAATTTAATTGAGTCAAAACCTTGAACAGAATATTATATTAAATCCCTATTATACTAAATCCTTATCATACCTTATCATACCAAAGTATAGAGTGTTTTTTTTAGGACAAACTAAACTATAGAGTGTTTTGTAGGACAAGCATATTACTCTTAACATATTTCAAAATTTCATTTCCTTAAATTTAATTAAATTGAAGATTTTAGAAATTGTTAAAAATATGTTTACAGATTTGGTTTTCTCAATTGAACAGGGAGAAAAACAAGAGAGTGAAAAAAAAAACATTGACCCTACACATATTCCAACCCCAACCATAATTTTTTTTGTTGAATAAGGTAAAAAAAAAATCAAAAAATCAGAATTGTAGAGTGTTTTATTCATTTTTTATGGTGGAAATGGATTCGGCAACATCAAGAAAGAACCCTGGGCAGCCAAAATCCTAAAGTTTGACAGGTATAACTCAGATTTTCAAAAAATTATGACAGATTTTGTCATAGTCTTATCTAAATTTCCATTATTTTCCAAACTAATTTATAGTATTTTTAAAATACACTTTTCAGAATTGATAAATATAAAATAAGACCATCAATATCTTTATAAATTAATTTTTTTACCTAGAAATTTAAAATAAATAAACATTTTCATTATTATACTAATTCTCAAATAGTCAAATTTCAAATATTTTCCCCTAACTCTACAATCAAAACTGAACTTAACCAAATGGAGTTTCAAAAGACTAATATACCTGTATCTAATCTAGAAACCCTATTATGACATCAGCCCCAGAAGATTTCGGTTGTTTGTAAGAAGAGCCTGCCATGGCCAAGTCCTTTTCTAAGTAGTCCCATGAGTGTGTTGTATGAAGGTTTAACACTGGATCAGGGAACACTGATAATACTCCTGCTTTCCCTGCTAAATCGTGGGAATTTATATATCAGAATAGGAATGCTCATTAACAACAACACTGGTTAACGAGACGTACCAACTAATGCAGTCGCTTGTTCTTTGGATAATACTGCTGCGAATCCATTAAAGGCATAAGTATAGCTACGCACCAGAGATTGCTCTGCGTGTCTCGGACTGCAAAGGTTCAAATACCCCCAAACGCACACATAAATATAAGAACAATAAAATCAATTCTGAAATTTGAATATTTATTTCATAATTTGATACCTTTCGAGAACAGACGAAAGAACCTGCAGATGACTGGTTACTAGCCCTTCTTTATCATTGTTGAGTAAACTCCCCATGTACACAATGTGCACCTGCATGCAGATCAGTGAATTTAGCGACATTAAAACTGAGAAATCTTGTAGCGAGAAGAGAATTAATTTGAAGAAATTAAGAGTCCGTACCTTTCCATCGTCAGCAATGGCGAGGCCGAACAGCAGAGTGCAGAGAAAAAGCAATGCAAAACAAAGCTTGAACCCCATAACTAAAATTTCTCACTACTATCTACTCAATCTGAACGGTCCGTTGTAAGACTTTGGTGGAGGGCGGAGCTTTATTTAATGGAGGGAGAATGAGATCGAGCAGAGCGAGTGGTGTCTGTAGTGGATCTGATTTAGATTCGTGAGAGTGAGTGGTGTCCGTCTGGTGTCTGTAGGGAGAATGAGATCGAGCAGAATGAGTGAAATCCTTGCAGCGCCAATGTTCAACGTGCTTAAAAAAAAGTCGCAATTGCATCATAAATTTGAGAATGCACGAAATGATGATGAGAATAAATTATACACAAAAATTGCACGTTCATACTCGGGAAGGCGTTTTTCACAGTGGAGTCCAGCTCTCCCGATGGGACAAATTCTCTCTTCCCGCCATTGATTTCTTTTGTGGGTTCTCAAACCTCAGCTGCTGGTTTATATTAACGCGCTTACCCTTTTTACTGTGTTGGGCCTCTTTTTCGATGTGACAATTTCCGTGCCCTACCCTTTTTTCTGAAGTTTCATCGCTGTGCGCTGTGCCCATTATTGCTATCATCATAATATCACTTACAATTTTTCCTACATCAAATTTTTTTTTTTTAAATTAAAGAAATGTTATCATTTTATTTAAGGAAGGGAGAATGAGATCGAGCAGAGTGAGTGGGGTGATTCTATTTCCAACTCCACTGCAATATAAATGCAGTCTGACATGCAAGGGGAATAAGGGTTGCCTTCCATTTATATTTCTCTCAAAGTTGACTTTGGCATGTTAGCAGCAAGACAACCCCTATTCCCCTTGCATATCAGAATCATTTATATTGCAGTGAAGTTGGAAATAGGATTTGCGGAGTGAGTGGTGTCTAGTGGATCTGATTTAGATTCGTGGAAATCCTGGCAGCGCCAATGTTGAACGTGCTTAAAAAAAAGTCGCAATTGCATCATAAATTTGAGAATGAACGAAATGATGATGAGAATAAATTATACACAAAAATTGCACGTTCATACTCGGGAGTCGGGAAGGCGTTTTTTCACAGTGGAGTCCAGCTCTCCCGATGGGACAAATTCTCTCTTCCCGCCATTGATACCATTTTTATATAATAAAACCTTATTTCTATGAAATTTAGGTATATACGTATTTCTTATTTATTAAAATTACATTTTAGTGATAGGTATTGAAAATTGAATAAATACATTTTAGTGATAGGTATTTCTTAATAAGAATGCACGTGTATTATAGGAACATGCACATGTTTTGAAAAATATAGACACATTTCTTTGTCAGATTTTTTTATTTATGTACCAATAGCCTCAATTTTTTACGATATGGGCCCTTATGATATGTTTTTGGGAGATATTGAGAAGATGTGTTGGATTACGGAACAATTTTGAGGACCAAATTAATATCATATTTAGTATTTGGAGTCTATCTATTCATTCTAATAGTTTTATTTTTTAGTTTAAAACTGGAAAAGCACATTTAAGTTAATACCCTAAACACAATCATTATATTGAATTGTATGGAAATTGGTTAATATGGAACCTACTTAGAACCATAGTATTCAAAACCAGCCCAGCTAACTGATTACTGGTCTAACCGGTTGGTTAGCACGCCCACCAATTGGAACCGGTCAAAAAACCCTGTCAGACAACCTGTTTGGCCAAAAATTGGAGCTAACCAGTCCTAACCAGCCGGTTTAGGACGGAACTGGCTAGTTTTTGGTCAAACCGGCTGGTTTTGTCCTAAACCGGTCGGTTTATTGCCAAGGCAAGTATAACCCCCAGAAAATGCATTTTTGTGAGTTTTGAAGCTGTTTTGAGGGAAATTTGGGGCTGTTTTCCTCCAAAACTAGTCCCTCCAAGAAAAACATGCCTATCCTCTCATTTTCTTGACACCTTTCAACCCTAACAATGTTGACAATTAATGGTAATGTTAAATTCTTAAGGTAAAAGTGATATTTCCTTTAATTTTCATTTTCATCCTTTTACTTAAATTTTTAACATTACCATAAAATGACTCAGGAGGTTTGAGAGTGGTTTTGGCCTCATTGGATTTCATATGGAGAAACTAGAATTTTAGATTTCACTCAAAATTGAGCAGACTTAATGGTTTTCAGGATTTCATGGTTTGGGGGTAAACAATAAATGCAATCGGAGCTCCCAATGATGAGCAAAATGTAGGAATTTACAGGGTAAGTTCCTCAGACAGAACACCAGAAGGACACCGCTCACAAACAGATCACAAATCAATACACTAGTATTTTGACGTGGTTAAAACCCTCAGAAAGGGAAACAGTCCACGGCCTGCGCCAACGTGGCTACTACAGGCAATTTATTAATAAAAGAATGAAAATTTACATAAGCTTCTCTCATGCACGGTTAACCTACAAATGACCTCCATGCGCTTTAAATAGAATTCATGGACCAATCGGGTGTCAAGCCACGGATCAAGTGTCGGTAATACCGAGGAGAGAATGAACCGTCGGATCACTACATATCGTGACCGTCGGATTGTAAGTTACAAAATGTACAACGGTAAAGAAACACACTTTACCTAACTCATACCTAACTCTATACTAGACCAAGTTGAACTTAACTATTTCCTATGTGTCGGAATATCCTAACA
>APFE030431781.1:10201-28609 GCA_000404065.3 Pinus taeda | reverse complement strand
TTTATTATATAATTTTCACAATTAATTGCTTCGGCCCAAAAACTAAGACTGAGTCCTTTAGATTGCAGCATACAATTATCCATTTCCTTTAAGGTGCGATTTTTCCTTTTAGCTACACCATTTTGTTGTGGAGTGTATCGAACAATATGTTGCATTTGAATTCCATTTTCGGTGCAAAAGTTAATGAATGTGTTTTTAACATATTCTCCACCATTATCAGTTCTTAGCTTAAGAATTTGATGTCCAGATTGTTTTTCAGCAAAGGCTTTAAAGGCCAAAAATGTGTTAAATACTCCGCTCTTGAGTTTTAAGAAGTATACCCAAGTGTGTCTGGAGAAATCATCAATGAAAGTTAATAAATACTTGCAGCCGGAGAATGAAGCAACAAGAAGTGGACCACATAAATCACTGTGCACAAGTTGTAAAGGGGCTGAGGCGTGCCAAGAGGCACGTTGTTCAAAACTGTCCCGATGATGTTTTCCGAGTACACATCAGGAACAAACACCATCTCTGCAAGATACCATAGGAAGACCTGTCACCATATTTTCTTTACATAGATGCTGAAGGGAGCGATAGTTTAAGTGACCAAATCGCTCATGCCAAAGTTTGCTCACTTCAACATTATGAGCAACAAATACTGAGGGAATATCCTAACACAAAACTCCTGATCTAGATCCCATTGTGTTGGACGATATTGATCCAACATCAGAATGGGTGGAGGAGACTAAAGAACCTATGTTTGAGGCTGATTTTGATATCGACATGGCTTTAGTGGGGGATGAAGCAGATTATGTGGCGGCATCATAACCAGGATCAATAGTGGCATCAAGGAAACGCAAAGAACCAATGGAAGGCACTAGTCATGCAGGTCGACAAACTTGTGCTTTCATTAATTCCACTTCTATTGTTATTGGTGGCATCAATGCTAAGGTTGCAGATCAGGCTAAGGCATCCTCAAACTCTGAACCAGATGATGTCTATATAGCTCCTGATAATGATCTTGTGGCTAGTAGTGGTGATGAACTTGATGATTGATCATGTGTACACTGTAGACTTGTAGTAGGCCAATGGCCTCATAGCTTGTAGCATTGTTTTTGGACTTTATAGGCCATTTAGAGCCTCATTGCGTATGTATTTTTCTATTTTGTTGATGATATGTATTGCACTCGGTGCCATTTTGATATATTCACCTTTACATGGTCTATAAATGAGCAAAATTTGCATATTGTGTCTCTATTGGCTTGGAATCATGGTTTTAAATCTTAAAAATAGTTTTGTTTCATTAAAAATTAATTATTTAATGTATTTTTCTAAAACTGGATCATTTAGACCAAACCAGTCCCGGTTAGACTGGTTCCAGTCAGTAAACTAGTTCATTAGGTGGACCGGTCTAGTCACTAGTTCCGATTTTAAAAACTATGCTTAGAACCGAAACCCACCATCACCAAACAAAAATTTAGAACATCCAAACCCAAAAGAACTAAGAAATCCAAATGATGAAATTGATGCATCCTTGGCTACATTGAAGTCACTGATTCAAGATCTCGAAAACACGAGAGAGCCCTCATGATTGTCTCTTGCAAGGTTATCAATCTTAATTATATTATCCATCTCCAATGCCCAAATCCAATTAACTAATGCTTTTAATTACAAGGCCAAAATGAATGAACATTATAGAAAATCTCTAAATAAATACCAAATCAGAGACCTCGACATTACTAAACAAGATTTGTTGTCTTTGTTTATTGATCCAAGAGACAACTGACCTTTACCAGTCAACAAAAAATGCATTTGTATGGATTGGTGTACCTACCGAGCATTTCTAGGTTATCAGATGGATAAGTGGTTTATGGTATTTGACAAACCTTCCTATAATAATAAGGAGGTACCTCTATATTTCTTAAGGAAGTTATTGGTGGAGTTTCAACTAAGACTCCATGTCAACTAATTTGACATGGGGTCATTCCGGGGAGTTGTTCATGGGTCTGCACAAGAGAGAAAAAAATGTTAGATGCAACCCAACGTTAGGTCCTCGTCGACCTAGATGAAGGCTTAACCTACTTCCCGACATCTTCCAGGTATGGATAGAATTGTTGGCACCTATTGGATAAAATCCACATTGACTTGCATGGCAGTGCAACATGGTAGCTTGGTGCATCATCACGTGAGGAGCCACCAACAACTAATGTTGCGAGTGGGGTTGGACCATTAGAATCTGTAGCAAAGCTTGACCAACAAATGCCACATGGAAGCTCACTTGAGCCTCAAAGATACACTACTTGTGGGGTAGAATTGTTATGGTTAGATGGAGGGCAACAGGAAACATAACTTTGTGGAGGAGTTTATTATTTTGACTATATATATATATATATATATTTTATTATATAATATAATATATTATATATTTATATATATATCTTGTAATTGCTACACCCTCATAGGACTCCACCCATCACTACTAATGCATTGATGCCAGTTTCAGCCACCAATGTTGTAATCGATGCCACCTACTCATTTAGTGTATGTTGACGATGTTGGACCCACCAACATTCACGGGCTCTCCCCGGTATCAAGTCCCGACTAGACCTCACACCGTTTGGTGTAGGAGTCACATCCGGTATGATGGCCCGATTTGCATTATCTTAAAGATATGCCTTAGCTCTTGCTTGTCAGCACATGAGAGTGGTCTGCTTTGTCTTCAAGCAACGACTTTCTTGTTCCTTGTGAGTTCTAGTGTTACTTGTGTCAAGGTTCTTTCATCGCAGAGGGAGAGGGTGGAAGTGAGTCTCCATTCGAAAGGGAAGAGTCCCAAATTTGTCAAAGACACACAACACAACAAGACATGCGCAGCTTCCGGCAGAGTAGTCCACATGGATGCGGCAATCACACACACAAGAAGGAATAACACGTGCAACACTCAACGGAGTAGTCCACACGAGTGTGATGGTCGTTATACCTAGTTTATGGGAATGGTTATGTCTAGTGTCCGGCGAGGCAGCCCACATGAGAAAGACAACGTTAACAACTTATACAACACATTTTCATAAACATATGTATTAGAACTACCGAAATAGTTCAATTGTCTTCACACAAGTTAAAGAAACATGCATTACAAGTGTCCAAAGAATAGTCTTACACACAATTACAATGCATGTACGAAAACGTGTTGGCCTGTTAATATGCTTCTGAATTAAGTGAAAGTTCCAAGACACATTGGTCCACCATAAATCACTAACCCTGTAGTCAAGGCGTTGGAGCCCCTTCTCGCTTCTCAAAGAAAATATTACATACTCTCAAGGCTATGCGGCAGGAGCTAAGGTGAAAAGTCATTTGCATGTACAAATGAGGGGTATTTATAGCCAAGGGTGAAATTGGCCCTTGTGACTATTCAACTTCCCTCATGACTGTTTAACTTTCATGACTTTTCAACTTTACATGACTCTTTGGATTACATGTGGATATCTTGGACTTCCACATTACATTTCATTGATTTACAACAGTATGACCCATAGTAGTGATGTGGCTAGCATAAATCATGACACGACTCGACACGACAGTGTTGGTACGTTCATGTTGCTAGTGGTGTTCATGTCGAACTATAGTGTTGTTGAGTGATGGATGGGCTCTTGGTGTATCATAGCTTCACCTCTGCATGGCAAGGAGTGCGAAGTCTTCGATGGTATTGGTGTTCACTTAATGTTGCATGTGCATGTCGTTCCTTCACTTGTAGTTTGGCATGCTTCACGTGTTTGTCCATTCGCAAAAAAATATCCTTGCGTGCATTCTTCATTCGTTCTTTCACGAAAAAATCTCCATGCATGTGCTCTCCATGTTCATCCCGTTCGTCGTCGCATCATTTCTTATCCATGTTCCTGTATCTATAATCACTCATGACGAGACGACATAAAATCCATAAACCTCCTAGTCTACCATGATGAATTATCTTTCGCCTCTGGATGTAGGTGACTAGGAGAGAGGACAAGGCTCTTGAAAATACGCAAGGCATATTTGAAGCCGAGATGCGGGATCTGGGCACTACCGGTGAAAATTTCATAGAAGTCACTAGGAGACTGAGATGTACAATCCGGATCAACAGTGACTATCCGCGGGATCTGGCTCAACTAGAGGGAATATTTGTGCAATTTTTTAGGGAAACACTACAAGCAACAGAGGGGGTTGGTAGCAAAAACTACGCAATTCCTCTGGGGATGTAGGAGCGGGCTGTGGGAGGCTTGCTGGGAAGAATGCACAATTTTTTTAGGGCGCTCATAGCAGGCTGCGGGAGTCTACTGGAAACAAACTACACAATTGCTGGGAGGTTGGCATGGTGAACATCCCCTCATAGTTTTTGAGTTGAGTGGGATGTTGAACAGCTAGGAGACTTCTCATGAAAACTACGGAGTTTTCCAGGTTAGCAGCAGGCCGGCTGATTGGGTGATTGACTGGAAAAACTGCGCAATGTTTTGAAGGAGACAGTGACAGAAACAGGGTGTCTATCTGGCATGTCTGCGTAGTTTCTTTAGTCAGTGGAGCAGGCATGCTTTGCAGCTTTTGTGCAATTTTTTTGGGGAGTGAGTCCCAGTGTCACTAGCCAGTCAAAATCTCTAGTTGACCAGCTAGAGGCTTGGTTGATGTGCTTGTGGGCAGTGTAGATTGAAATGGCTTGCTGAGCAACTTTTGCATTGTTCTGGGTGACAATCAGCCCAATCGATTCCAGGATTGCATAGTGCAGGTTGCCTAGGAGACAGCCTTAAGCTTTGTGCAATTTTAGGCAGTAGTACATGATCATTGAGGGTTGAAACTGTGCAATTCAACTTAGCGAAGGTCCGACTATTGAAGGGTGATCTAGTCGTCATCATTTCAACAAGATGACTAAGTGTCTGAGTGAGTGAAATTGTGCATACACGACCTTGAAAACACACACTCAACATGACTCGATGGCAAGACACCTCAAACAATCAAGACAACATATACTCAGTGTGACTGACTCACAATGCAAGCGAAAAGTGCAACACTTGTGATAGATCGTTGAATGACCGCGACGACACTTGCGCGACAATGCATACAACATCGTGTGTGAGTGCGATAGATTTGTACATAGTGAACACAACTCAAATGCAACCTTCATCATCATGAGAATGAGGTCGCAAGCATGACATATCAATCAACATGCCGAAGACGACAATTATTCAAACAAGTGAAAATGAAGCAAGACGTGTAGAATATATAGATGAGATGGATTTTCTTGTTTGCACACATGCACGTTACTGAGGATAGGATGATAAGACAATGACACGCATTCTTGCAAACTCAACTAAGAGTTGTAAAGGTGTTCTTTACTTACTATACTTACCCTCAAGATGATCATGCATTCGACGGAGTTTGCATGCGGTCATAATATTTTCCATTACTCATTTCCTTGGTCCTTCTCCTCAACTCCTTGGAAGCGCTTTTAGCATGTCACCTTTTCCTATAGTCACTGAGAGGTATATCAACACAATTTTAGCAGATAATGACTATTGTCATAATGAGGCCCTAATAGGCCCGTCTGCACAATTTCTACATGCAAGACAAACAAGACAACTTGGGCAACACTACATGGTTTTGAGGCTTAGGGCACTATTGCGGGATAACCTTCTTGGGAGGAAACCTCTGTGCAATTTCTGAGTGCAGTACAACTGGACTGCTCTACGCATTTCTGGAGAGCAGTGCTAGCTGGGGTCTCTGTGGGTTGTAGGGTTTCAATAGACAAGGCAGGTTGGTGTCTCTACACATTACTGGGTTTCAACAAACAAGGGAGGAATCTTGATGGTTGTAGAAGAAAAGTGCACAGTTCCAGGAAGCTGAATGAGGCTAGGTTTCTTGGGAAAATGGCTAAGTGTGATATCAATGAAACATATGTAAACATTGATAGGACTCTACTATGATCACACACAAACACTTAGTGACACAACTTAGACCATCCAGAATACATAAGAGATACTTTACTTGATGTAACAACCTTCATGACATGAGTGTGTGAGGTGAGTGTGAAACATGTTTACATGAAGACAACCACTCATACACACACAATTCCCTTGAAGCAAGAAAACATTCCCTTTACATGACAAACAACAACACCTATGCACAAATATGACACATGCTACATGAAGATGAGAACACATAAAACTCTTAGGATCAAGGAGGGGAGCTTGAAATCATCAGCTTACCAATAAGTAACCAAGGATGGTCAATCACATGATCCAAGGTAGGCTCTGAAATTTGCATGCGAGCCATAATTTTGGAGGGTGGCTGTAGCCGCTACAACAATGTACTACATAGCTAGGTATGGTGAATTAAAACTATCCTTCAAAACAGAAACAAAAAATCATATATTTTTAGTCTATAATATATATTCTTTTAGTTTAAGTATAATTTTAGTATTCATTTAATGATTTTATAAATTACAGTGACACTAGGGGAGGATCTAGACCCACCTAGGGTGAACATATGTTCCCCCTCCCAGGCATCATGTGTAAAATTAGATTTTCATTAAATGTTTATTTCATTATCTTATTTTGGTCTTCTATTTGAAATATTATAAATGTTTATGAAATTTCCTCCATTTTCTCAATTATCTGCTCTTACCCCTTCACATCATTCACCACCATCCACTATTCAACCATAAATTGTCCACCTGTTGATGGTGTTGAACCACCAACATTTAAGGGATCTCCCTCATATGAAGTCCCAATTATACCTCACATTGGTTGGCATAGGTGTCTCATCTAATATAAAGGCTCGGTTTTGAATCATTAAATATTTCCCTTGGCTCTAATTGTTAGTAAGGGAGAAGGGTGCAATAGTGCCTTCAAAAAGTAAGAAGGTGTGCTTGGTGAGTGTTCATTTGTAAATGTGTCAAAGTTCTTCTACTTGTGGAGAGGGGAGAAAAGTGAGACTCTAAGGGAGAGGTAGTATTACCACCCAAGAAGAGACACACATGAACCAAAAGAATTCGTCCAACGTCCAATGAAATAGTCCACAGAGGATGCGACAATTGTTACAAGAAAGAAATGAAGAAATGTTTGTCTAATATCCTATCAAATAGTCCATAAATTTGGGACAACAATAACAACCATTACAACATATTCTCAATAAGATAAGTACTAAAACAACCGAAATAGTTCAACTATCTTAGCACATGTGAAAGAAAAAATGAAGTACAAACATCCACAAAATAGTATTACAAACATTCATAATCCATGCATGAAGATGGCCTTGAAGGCTTATGTTAGTAAGTAAAATTTCCAAGACACATGTTTACAATGTACATCACTAGCTCTAGTAGTGGAGCATTGGAGCCACTCCTTACTCCCTAAAGAACTAGCTTATCTCTCTAATGCTTTGCGGGAGGAGCCAAGGTGAAAATTCCTTTGCTCATAGAATGAGGGAGTATATATAACCAAGGGGTGATGCTTCCCCTTCGTTGTGACTCTTTGACTACCCTAATGATTGTTTGAATTTCGATGACTTTTCAACTTTACGTGAATCTTCGTATTCCACACATGTCCTTTGGACTTTCAATTTACAATACATTTATGAAACATATGTTACATTATTAGCCACACAATGTGGCATGCGACTACTAATGACATGACATGAAATGACACTACAAACATGGACTACATGATGATGTGGCAATGTCAAGCTACTGTTGTTGCTGAATGTTGAGTGTCTGCTTCTTCTTTTCACCTCTGTATGACTTGGTGACAAGGAATCTTCAATGATCTTAAGTCTTGAGCTGCGATCAAAAAATGATGTCCCTTTTTCTTTTCTTAATTGATTAGCTTGTGCGTTCAGTTATAATTATGTCTTTCAGCAAGCTTCCCTCCTTCATCCTTCTTCATCATATTTCCATGGTGTCGTAGAGTAACCGTATCTGCAATTCACTCACGACGAGACAACATCAGTTTGAAAACCCCCTTGTTTAAGATAATGCATTTTGATCCATTAACTGACTCAAAACCAGGTGACAGGTGAGGAGAGAGGGATCAATGACTATGCAGTGAATAGTTCCAACAAACAAGGGTTAGGAATAAGCTCTGAGATTACACAGTGCATAGTTTAGGAAAGACTAAAGGACAAGACATGCCCAGTTTTGAGAGCCAGTGGGACAAGATGAGGGGATGAGCTTGAGAGGACACATTGCACAGTTATCGAAGGCATAAGAGGCATGGATACTGTGCAATTACTTAGTTCAAAGGCTCAATGGATGAGCTTGATGCTTGTGATTGCATAATGTGCAATGAAAGTCGACTTGGGAGTAATGATTGCACAATTCTAGAGGCCAAGGCCAGAGACTGAACATAGGAAATGTGGAGTGCACCAATCCTCGGAGACAAGAACTATGTTTTATGCAGTATCGAGGGGAAAGGTATTAGCTAGAGGTTTGGAACTATGCAGTGCGCAGTTCAGGGAGGCCTGATGATGCCAAGTTTCTTAGTCGAGAAGCCTTCTTAAAAATGGCTAAGTGTAAGACCGATAGACTAATATGAACGGTGATAAGACTTCAAATGTGATCTCACACTTAGAATACTTGATGAAAGAACAACATAGATCACCCAAGACACAAGAAAAATGTATTTCCCTTTGTGTGACCACTTTATGACCATTTACGACATATGTGACACTTAAGATAGACTTTGGGATGAGTGCGACGACACTTGTGCAACAGTGCTCAAAACTTTGTGAATGAGTGTAATAGATGTTTACATAGTTGGAACAACTCATATACACACAAATATGCCCTTAAAACCATCATAATAGGCTTCTACACATTGTGTGACCGCCAATCATGCTGAAAGTCGATGGTTAACCCAACTTACAAAAGGCAACAAACTAATTTAAGAAATCTCATGAAATGATTTTCGGTGTTTGCGATGACAGTATGAAAGACCAAAGAAGGCTTTGAAATTGAGTGTAAGCCAAAATTTTGGAGGGCGTTGTATCAGTTACAACACTTGGTGACACACTGGTAGAATTCTAGGTGCTCTATCTTGGTTAACTTCTTTTGTGTAGGGCATTGGTTCTTCAAGGAGTATTGGTTCAACGTTCATATTACTTTGGTCTTGTCACTTACCCCATGAATACACATGGTCCCATTTATGCCTTCTCGGTTGAACACAACATAAGATTCATCGATATCACAATGTTTTGAGTTGTGAAGGGTAGTGTAGCTCACGAGCTTGAGATTTTTAGAGTATAATTTTTCATCTCTGGTGTTGTTCTGTTGCCTGTAGGCTTGGACAATACCCCATTGGAGTCACACAGGAACACAAACATTGCTCCACTTCCAGCGAGCATAGACAGTACCTTGACGTAGTTGCTTTCTTCACCTCTCTGCGTAGGAATCCTTTCTCTTCCTTCGCCTTTATTTATTTATTTGAAAGAGGATTGTGCATCGACATATTTATTTTGTTGCAGAAGAGGGATCTCGAATTATTAAGAGTAGAAGAGGTTGTTCCTGCAGAGAAGCATATAGAGACTTATGATTTAGGTTTGCTCATTTTGATTTTTCCCCTTCTCCTCTTCTATTGATTGGATAAGCATGAAAACACCGAAACACAAAACTAGATATGGGCATAAGGTTTCTTGAGTAGACACAGGTTCACAGTTGGACCAAAACTCTCTTTAGGACAGATTGTATTTTCGCTTGGAACTTCATCGACCAAAAGATATAACAAACATAAGGAATATGGATAGAAGGTTAGCCAAATGCTGAAGTGTCACAAGCCTCTTTAGAGTTCGACGACACACATACTAAGTAGCCACAATGTGTTCATGCACAACACTTATTCACGCGACGAAAAAAAAAACAAAATTCAAACAAACAAGAAAGAACAAACTATGTATACAGTGTAGGGCACAACCTCAGATCTTCATTGGAAGTAGTGTTGTAAGTCTTGGCCATTGAGTGGGAGAGAGTCGATCTTCCCGTCAAGTGATTGAAGACGATAAGTGTGCTGGCCAATATTTTCGTGGATAGTGAATGGCCCAATGCATAGGGATTGAAACTTAGTGTTGTTTCCTTTGTCCTCGTGGGATTTTTCCCACTTCAAGACTAAGTCACCCATAGTGAAGTTATTATTCCCTACAAACATATTGTCGAACCACCTCTTGATACGATTCTAATGAAGTGAATTTTTTTCTTTTTCTTTCAACCTTTCTTCCTGTAATTTGTGAAGGGTGTCCATCATACACTGCACTAATAAGCATGGATTGCCTTGGGATTGTTATGAAAGTTGGATCACATGCAAGTAGATGTTGGGTGAGAGGATGACTTATTTTCCATATACTAGGAAGTAAGAGGAGGTGTTCAGAAAGGGCTTTGGCGTGACTCAGTAGGCCCATAAAGCATTTACCAAAACTGAGTTTCAGTTTTGCTGCTAAGAGAATATGGTATTTTTGATGATGTGGATTAGGTTCTTATTTGTGGATTCAACAAGACCATTCCCCTGCAGATAATAATTAGTTGAATGTTCCAATGTAATACCATTTTCCAATACAAAATCACAAAGTCTTAGCGATGAAAAGTATGATGTTGTTGTAGCAGCTATAACTACCCTCCAAAAATGTTGCTCACATGCAAATTTCGAAGCCTACCGTGGATCCTGTGATCGATTGTTCCTTGGTCACTTATTGGTAAGTTGATGATCTCAAGACCCCCTCCTTGATATTAATAGTTGTTCATGTTTATGCAACATGTGTCATCTTTGGGCATGGGGATTATAATTTTTCATGTAAAGGGAAGTTTTCTCTGCTTCAAGGGGGAATCTTTGTGCGTATGAGTTGTTCTAATTACATAGACATGTTTCACACTCACTTCATGCACTCTTGTCACTAAGGTTGTTGCATCAAGCAGTGTATGTTTTATATGTTCTACATGGTCTATGTTGTATCACTAAGTTTTTAAGTGTGTGATCATAGTCAAGTTATGTCACTGTTCACATAAGTTCCACTAATCGCACACTTAGCCAAATTATGGAGTTCCATAGAAACTTAGCCTCATCCAACTTTCAGGAATTGCACACTTCGCTTCTGCAACCCTCAATCTTTTTCCCTTGCCTGTTGGAACTGCACAATGCACAAAGACCCCAACCTCGCTTAGCATCAAAAACTGCACAGTGATTTCCTTCAGTGTCCTTCCCTCAACCAATACCCACTGCTTCCAGAAACTATGCAGTATTGTCCCTTAGCTGCCTAGTTTTCCTTGCATACAAAAACTACGCAAGGGTGTCCTTCCAAGGCCCCATCTCGTAGTAGTGTGTTGCATCCCAAAACTGCGCAGTGTTGTCCCAACTGTCTAGTCTTCCTTACATTCAGAAACTATGCAAATGTTCTCCCATGACATCATCCTAACAACAGTCACTGCCCACTGAAATTGCGTAGATGTCCTCCCAAGACATCATCCTGAAAGTAATCACTGCTTGTTGAAGTTGCGCAAATGTATCTCTCAGTGTGTTGAGAAATGGAAACAAGAAATTCCAGTTTAATTTTCCCTTGAATTAAATTGAGAATTAAAATTGAATTCCCGTTTAATTTTCTCATAGCAACTTGTAAATAGTTAATTAAGTTTAATTAACTTAATTAGCTTAGGAATTTCGAGTTGGAAGTCTTTCTATAGTCATGAATATGTTCTCCCTAAGTTTTAGGGGTCCAGTGTAAGTTTAAATTGAGTTGGAAATTAAATCACTCAGTTTACCGAGTTAAGTTTAGTTAAATTAGTTCTAAATTATTTCTAGAACTAATAGAGGACTAACAGTCAGTTGGTGCACTAATGCATCCACTAGTGCTACTAGAGTTAACTGAAGATTCCCTCATGAGAAACTCATGCATTTCAGTTCAGAGAAACACCAGTTGAGACTAGAGTGTAGGGACAGTGTACTATTAGTGGTATCAGTTACTAGAGTGTAAATATCATACATGCATCAAAGATTGATACTATGTTTGGATTGAGCAGTTTTGGAAGCATGAATTCCCTTTAAATATGAGTTATTCATCTTAGGAATTACTCAAGACATTAGGGGCTTGGAGAGATGCTAAATAGGCTAAGGATTTAGCTTGAGCTAGCTTGTGAGTTGAGAGAGTTGAGCATACTTGTGTGGAATTTTTCTAATGAGAACAGGATTTGTATATTCACTCATATTTGTAATATATGTAATACAGATAGTGGGGTTTTTAGTAGTGGATTTCCCCATATACTTCTTGTATTATGTTCCACTAATTTATCTTCTTCTTGTTCATATTGTTTTTATCGATCTATTGGATTCTGTTGGTTGAAAGTAGAAGTATATTCTTGTCATGTGCTTTAGTACATTGCATGAGCTTGTGAATCTATAGGATTTTCTACACAGTGCCCACAAGGAAAGATGACATGCTAGATGACTCTCAAGGAGTTGATGAGAAAGACCAAGGAACCAAGTTATGATAAATGATTGGGTCCACATGAAAAATCTATCTAATGCATAACCATTTGGAGGGTTAGTATGGTAAGAAAAGCTCATCCTTTTTAAATACATCTCTTAGTGTAGCTTGAAGTACTATTGATAAAAATCATATCATTTTGTCTTCAATGACATGCATGGTTGCAAGCACCAAAAGTCATTCCATGTGTTTCATCTATGCGTCTTTCTCCCTATCACTTGTTGGACCAACGGTCATCCTTTTGGCATATGGATTGCTTTGTCATGCTTGCAATATTTTTTTGATGATTTTGAGGTTTTTTCTTTGTGTGCATGAGTTTTCTTCGCTCTGTGAACATTGGTCACACTCACACATAAAGTTTTAAGCACGGTCATGCAGGTGTCCTCACGGTCGTCCGATGGTCTACCTCAAGTGTCGCACTTCTCGCTTTTAGCTTTAAGACAGTCACATGTTTTGTCTTGTTGGTTTTTGTAGTCTTGTTTTCAAGGTATCCTAAGTCTATGATCACAATGTCAAATTTGCACTGGTTCACTTACCTCCCACACTTAGCCATTTTCCTAAAAATATCTTCGACTGGACAACCTCCTTCAATTGGACCCTGATTAAGTTGCATTGCACAGTCTCAACCCTCATTGACCCTGCTCTGCTACCCATAACCACGCAGTGCTTGAGGTTGTCCTCTAGGTCAGTTGCACTGCACAATCCCGAAAATGAGCAGGCCTCTCTACCTCTCAGAATTGCACAAAAATTGCCTCATTTCCAAACTGAACTACACATTTCTCAAGCACAATTATTCAACCTCCCTCTGGTTTTCCAGAAACCTGCACTACACTGAGACTTGGGGCTTCACTACTCTCCAAAATTGTGTAGATATGCCCAACTGATTTCCCTACTACTTGCCCCGCACTACCTTCAGAAATCGCACAGTCATGATCAACAAGACCTCTGTTGCCTTGCTCTGCATTGTCTCCAAAAACTACGCAGTCATGTCTAGCAGGTCCTTTACTAGCTTGCTCTGCACTACTCTAGGAAACTACATAGAATTCCCAGATGTTCCCTTGAGTCGCTTGTCCAGTCTTCCCCTTGAAATCTGCGCAACAGTTCCCTTTACAGCCTTGCTCTGTCCTTCCTCCTGAAACTATGCAGAACTAACTAGAAGTCCTTATGGAACCTTGCTTTGTCCTTCCTCTGGAAACTGCATAGAGCTGCCCAGTAGTCCCTCTACATCTCTGCTTTGTCATCTCTCGAGAAACTGGTGAGAAACTATCCCCCTCAAGGTCCCATCTTGGAGATGACAATGGTGACTGTCACTGCACAATTTTGCTTACTAGTGGTCCCTACACAGTTTTTCTCGATAGTGTAAACCGAGCTCCAAAATTCCTCATCACAGCCTGAGCTATGATCTGCACATTTCCATTGTCTCGTGCTCCCTCCCGATCACTTGGACTCGAACATGGAAAAAAATGCATCATGCTAGACTAGGATATTTTCAAATTCGATGTCATCCCATCATGAGTGAATTGCGTGAACAGGTACATTGATGGAACATGGTGAGATGAAGAGTGGGATGAAGAAGGAGTGCATGCTAGAAGACTTGCTTACAACTGGATGAATGTTCAAAGCACATCGAGTAGCAAACGAAAGGAGTACATGCATGGAACCATCTTGAAAAGACCAAGACCATTGAAGACCCTGCAACATCAAGCTATGTGGAAGTGAAGATGAAGCACATCCAAAGAGACGTCCACCACTTAACAGCACAACAACTTGACATGGACACCACAGTTAGATAGTACATGTCAATAGTTTAATATCAAGTTGTGTTACGAGTTGTCTCGGCCACCTCCCTAGTAAGTCGTATCTATTGCAATGAAATGTAATGTAAGGTGAAATTTCAATTGTCATTAGTGGAATGAAAACAATCATATGTAATGAGGGTAGTCAAAGGGGAATGGTAAGGGTCACCCCACCCTTTTATATAGATAGAACCTCATAACTCATAGAACAGGGTTTTGGGAGCCAAGATTTTAGCTAGGCATTGCTTAGAGAAGGCTTGGAGAGTATTGTGATGAGCTCTGGCTTCTCCACAGTGCAGAGCGAGTACAAATATTTGGAGGAGCAGGGGGTGTTGACTGCAATGTTCCACTATTTGGGTTCGTGACTATCAGTGGTGTATGTATGGATGGAACTTTCCCTTATATAACATAACAGAGCCAACATGTCTTCATGCATATGTTTTTATTGTAGTTCGACTATTCTAGTTACTTTAGAAATGTATGTTTTTTAACTTACGCTCTTGTATATGGCATTTTTTGTATACGATTATATGAATCTTTTTGTAGTCATGTTGTTGGTTTAACTTGTCAATTTGGATTGTTGACTATTCTTCTTTCCATCTTGTGATGTCATTAAGCTTGTGTTCCTTTCAGGTTGCGTACTATTACAGGCTTTTGAGGGACACACTTCCTTTTCCCCTCCATGTGTTAGAACCCCCATGCACATAACTTAGCATATAATGAAGATACTAATTTTAACTTAGCATGAATAATTGTTTCTAATTTATATTATACATTAAATTATTAAAGCTATGCAAAAAAACAAGAATAATTAACTTATTCCAATAAATGTTACTATTAGAGTTAGCCATGGATGAATGTAGTAATATATAAATAAGATTTATAGTTGACTCTCTTAAACCATATTCAACATGTGTATCATAGTCAACCCTGACCATAATCGTTTATAACAAACACTAACAACCTTGATCAACCATGTATGCCCATGATCAACCATATGTTGACCATATTTAACCATGTTTGATGAGCTCAATTATGGCCAAACATGGTTAAACAAACTCAACTATGGTCAAACATTGTCACTCATTATTGTCCATGTCTAACCACACACAACATTAGTTAGCCATATACCACCATGGTCAACCTTACTCAACCATGGTAAACCTTTGTCAACCATGGTTAACCATGGTCATCTCTGGTCAACCATAGTCAACCTATAACAACCCATGCTCTACCTACTAAAGTTAAGTGGTAATCATTTTCAAGTGAGGTCAACTAAGGTTAACCATGGTAATCATGATTACCATGAAGTTAATCGTGGTAATCATGGTCAACTGAGCTTAGCCATGGTAATCATTATCAATCATGGCCAATTGAGCTTAACCATGGTAATCATTGTCAATCAGGGTCAACTGAGGTCAACCACGTTCAACTGAGGTAAAACATGGTAATCATTGTCGATCATGTTCAATTAAGGACAATCATGGTCTACTTGACCAACAACGGTAACCTTGTCAACCATGGTCAACCCACTTCAACCATTAATATAACCATTTTTGTAACATAAATGTAACATTAGGATTAACATTGATGTAAGATCAATTATCGTCAACACATGTTGACCATGGTCAACAATATTCAACATTAATGTAGTATTAGTGTAACAATGTGACAATAGTCAACCTTGGTCAACCATGATAGTCATTGTCAATCATGTTCAACTAGCTCAACCATGTTCTACCTTGACTAACAATGCTCAACCCTCATCGTTAATGTAACATTAACATTAACATTATTGTAACATCAACCATTATCATCCATGGTTAACAATGGTTAACCATGGTCAATATCAATGTAATGTTAATGTAACAATGGTCAGCATTAATATAACATTGTTATATTGATGTAGCAATAATACAGTGTTACATCAATGATTGACCATGGTCAGATTTAGTCAACCTTAGTCAACCCTCTTTAACATTGGTCAACCTTGCCAAGTATCTTTAGCCATGGTCAACTCATCAGCCCTCTTCAATGATGTTCAATGAATCCACCCCACACACATTAGTTGTTAACACTTTCTAGCCTCGATCAACCATGGTAAACCAAGGTCAACCATAATCTTCCCCTTAATCCTTGGTTAGCCATGGTAATGATGGTTAATCATGCTCAACTAATATCAACCATGGTAATGATGGTTAATCATGATCAACTAAGGTCAACCATGGTAATTATTGGCAATCATGGTCAACTAAGGTCAACCATGATCAACCCCATCAACCTATTTCAACCATTAATGTAATAGCATCGTTAACATTAAGGTTAATGTAATATCAACCATAATGAATACTAATGTAACACCATTGTAACCAAGTAACAATGGTCAACAATGGTAAAACCTTATCAACCAATGTAACATTAACATTAATGTAACATCAACCATTGTTGATAATGGTAAAATATGGTCAATATCAATGTAACATTAATGTAACAATGTTAAATCAATGTAACAATAATACATTGTTACATTAATGGTTCACTATGGTCAATCCTTAGTCAACCATAATCAAACTCATCAACCCTTTTCAACCATGGTCAATGAATTGATGCCACATGCATGTCCCCAAACTAACACAAACACATTAGTAAATATAGTTGATATATGCCAATTTGCTACATTTTCCACTTTTATGAAAATGACCTTAATCAACTATATCAACCAAATTTGCTAAACGTAAAATCAAATCCATAAAAACTGAAAATATGTTGTTGAAGTATGAAACTAACTTTATCAATGCACTTTTATGAGTTGATCCAATAATGGTCCTCGTATTCTCTGTCAACATATACTTTTATGAGTTGATCCAATAGTGGTCCATGGATTACTCTGTCAATGGAATAATCAACAGGCCTCGCCACTCTAACAATGGTTGACCACGCTAATGGGATTGCCACTGCTGCATAAACAAACCAAACCCTGATATCACTCTCACCATCCCGTCAAGTTATTATTTACGATAATATGCCCATCCATATTCTTGCCAAAATTATAATTGAGTACGTTTTAATGGCAGAATTGACCAGAGACAATGAACCCAGTGGATAAAGTCCCCACCTTCATAATGGATGTATTGTTTTGGTTATCAACAAACATGTAATTAGATATCCCCCAATAAATATGATATTCCCAATGTTTTCGAAAACGCAGAATAATGCTCCCTTCCAGGACATCTATAGAAGTATGCACTTCCCTCTTTGTGTTGACAAAGAATCTCCCAGCTTTGGCAATGACCCACTATCGTGAGGTATATAATTGCTTCCATCACAACTCGTGTTTCCACAGCATACTTACAATGATAAATATATAAATGGAAGGCAAATTGGAGTAAGAAATGGATGTTTATAAAATACCCTATTGTATCTAATCGTTGTTGGTTGTGCCAAGAAATGCCCAATGGCCATATTGACCATGACCACCAGTAGTACTTTGGTTTGGTTTGTGGGTACACCGTATACCATTATTTTGATTTAATGATTCATTCATTTGGTATCCATGGGATATTTACTCTACTTACGGTGATAAAATGCGTCCATCTGGTAACCCCATGTCAGATGGAAAAACCTTTTTGTACGGATCCATTCACTTTATGACAGAACATGGGCTTGCCAACATACCATCAAAATGTCACATTAGAAATCCTTGGTGTGGAACATCCTTTGTTTTTTCGGCCATTGGAAAGGTGATTTTTCATATTATTGAATACCACTTGTGATAGCTACAATGCATACCTAACTTTCAGTGACAAAAGCTTGCACTCTATATCAAAAGTGAACTAAGGCTCAATTTTGGAGTTTTATTATAAAATTTGTATAAAAGTTAAATGAAGGTTAATTGATAATATCAAAAGCACTATGTAGCAAGTCAATAATTGGCTCATTGATTTTACATTTTGTTTATTAAATATTATTTATTTTTATCCAAATAAAAATAGTAAACTAAGCACTATGTAGTAATTCAATAATTAACTCATTGATTTTACATTTTGTTTATTAGATATTACTTTATTTTTATCGAAATAAAAATAATAAACTAATTATTAACTTATTGCAACTTGTTTAATATTTACTAAACTAATTATGGATTAAGTAA
>APFE030431779.1:0-22715 GCA_000404065.3 Pinus taeda | reverse complement strand
TAGTGAAGAAACACTAGAGATGACACTAAAAATAAAACTATCTTAAACTCGTGAAACTCGTATACTCACACTCTCTAATCAAAACAACTAAAGTTTGACTATTTTTGTTAAGAGTGTTAAGCCCACAAAAGGAATAGAAGGGACTACATCTATAACTGGGTTAAGTAAGGAAGCTAGGGTGATTGATTGGATAAGATAATAATTTCTGAAAGCTAGACCATGTGCATAAAAATAGAACTAAGAAAAGAATTTTGGATTCTTCCAGTGAATCATCAAGTGTTGTAGCTACTACAAACCCCTCCAAAATTTTTCCTACCTTTAAATTTTGGAGCACCCTAATGATCATCCCATATTTCATTTTAATCTATTAATGTCATGCTTAGTTATGTTGTTTAAGCATTCAAGTCTTCCTTTAGGATTTCTAAGTGTCATATTACTTGCTTCCAAATGCCCAACTCTTGAAGTCTTCACAAACACACTTCTTCCAAATAGGAAAGATAGTGCATCTCTTAAGAGACAGTGATTGTGCAATCCTTAGAGACAGTGAATGTGCAATCCTTGCTCACAATCATTGCTCAATCTTTGTTGACAATGACTGTGCAGTCCTTGCCAACATTGATTGTGTAGTTCCCACTAGCAGTTATTGTGTATTCTCAATGATAGTGTAAGGGAATCCTCTACCGATAGTGATTGTGCACTCCTTTTTAATAGTGCGAGTGTATTTCTTCAAGTTACCACTCTCACACCTCGTAGTGGAAGTCAATTCACTCTTGGCTACTAGTTTCTCGACATGCACTAAGAACATTCACAAACATTAAACCTAATCATTTTCACATTCATTATTTTCTTTGGATCTCTACACATTCATAGAGCATAAGGAGCATTTTTGGTTGCAAATGCGCCATCTTCCAAGTGAGTTTCTCAACTATTGATTTTTATTTTCAAGTGTCACTTTTGATTTATTTTTCTCTTACATGTGTTGTTTTTGCTTGCTCAATATTTTGCAAGTGTTTCTTTTGCTTGCTTCCATTCTTACATGAGTTGCTTGTGTTTTCTTTTGTTTTTGCATGTGTCTCTTTCACTCTTGCATGTGTAGATTTCACTTACCTTTTCATATCTTGTTAATAGAATCTTGACACACCTTCTAAGAGGTAGCTCCAACACACTCTTTTGCACTAGTTTATTCTATATATCATAAGAACATGTTCTAGGTACATTCCCATGGCATATCACACATTTTGGTTGTGGTCGACACTTGTGTCGTAAAGATATGCACCCTAAGTGTCACACTTGGAGTTACGTGTCACTTTATTTTCATTTCATTGTATGCATGTTTGTTTTGGGCATTGTGCATCAACTTGTCATATGTGTGATTGTGTATGTGTGTGAGATCATGTTCAGGACCTATTTGAACGATCTTATTATCTCTTTCTCACCCTATTAATCTCACACTTGGTCAATTTTGGAAATCTTATTTATCCTCACATCATGTGTGAGTTATCAAAACCTTCAACCTTTAGCCAAGTGATGAGTGCATTGTGCACTTCCAAGCCTCAATCATGAGCCTTTTGTTGCTTACACTTTCCCTCTACACCCAACTTGAGGATAACTCCCTTCACATTGTGCATAGGGCATCTCTAGAGCACAGTCATTCAACCCTTGTTACTTACACTTGCACACTGCAGATTGCCTTAATCATCCTTGTCTTCATTATGCATTGTGCATTCTCAGTGAATAGTAAGGCCATCTCTTGATCCCTGCATTGGCATCCTGCACAATCCCTAGAGCCTCCTTCTCAATCAATTGTGCATTACATACTCACAATGCCCAAGCATGTCACCCTTGTCCCTTGGACTTTCCCACTGTATAGAGCCTTGCCTCTTTCTTTTATTATTACGCAATGTGCACTTCTAGTTCCCATAACTACATCCCCTACCTCCACACTCTGCACTCTACACCCAAGAAGCCTCTCTCTTAGTTCTTATGCAATGTCCCATCATAGTTAGTATCTTACATGAGCAATAAAGATGGAATAGGTGATTTTGGGGCTGATATTGTCTTGTCATGAGTGAATGTCATTTGTAGGTGCTATCATCCTAAAATGGCAAGATGATGTTCAAAAAGGTCGTTAAGGATAGGTTACAAGAAGGACACTTATGGAGATGAAACAAAAAGGTGCTATCATGCAGGAGTAAAGGAATCTTGGACCACAACAGAGAGATGACAACTCGTGTTGACTTAGAAGGTTCCAATACTATAACCAAACCCTTTGGAGGGTGAATCTAAAGTACCCGCAAGAACTATCCTAAAGGATTGAAGACATAACAACAAAGAGAATAGCTTGGCATTGACACATTAGCTCATGTCATAGTCACCAAATGCTAGGTCTTCAAAGTGTCAACACAAGAGTGTTGATTTTTCCCATGTATTTTTCCCACTTTATTGGTGAAATGTAATTATGTAATTTTAAAAATTGGAAAATATAAAATGATTGGAAGCCCAAGGGTCACACATGGAATGTGAAGAGTTACTAGGGAGACCATGAGTCGTGTAGAAGCTCAAAAGTCATATGAGAGCTCAAGAGTCATGAGGGAGGTCAAGAGTCACATGGGAGGTGGATCGTAACCTTGTTTGTTATAAGTAAACCCTCATATCTCAAGCAAGAGAATTTTCACCTTGGCTTATCTAACTTAGCATAGGAGAGTCTTATCATTTTTTGGAGGAGCAAGTAGTGGCCCAATGTTCCACTAGTGGGGCTAGTGGTTCATCATTGTAATTTTATATCTTGGAACTTTAAATTAATATTTGAAGCTCTCAAAGCCAACGCACTTTCATGTATGTATCATGGATATTGTAAGACTATTTCTTTAATGTTTATGGTAAATGTTTGTGTTCATACATACTAAATAAAATGAATTATTTCATTGGATTTGGTAGATATCTTGTTGAATGTGCATTATTCCTTTCCTTCATGATCATTGTTATTTTGTGAACTATTTTGTAGATTAACTAACAATTATTTCTATGCTCTTATGTCTTTACTAGAATGGTATTATTACTTTTTTCTTAAAGGCTCACTCTTTCTACCTTGTCCGTGGAAGAACCTTGTATACATTTCAATTGTATGATCCACGAGGTCTACTTATTCTCTCTAATGTGTTAATTGCAGCCAAGGAAAATCTCTAAGTGTAAATGGCAGTTGGGCCTTTATTCCAAATGGGGCTCCTATCCTAGACAGTATGAGGTCTAGTTGGGACTTAATATTGGGGAGACCTCCTGTATGTTGGCCATTTCCAACGTCGTCAACACTACTCCAAACAAATTAGACACTTTTAATAATGCCTAACAAACCAAGTTTACTACCATAAATATGCCCCTCATTAAGTTTACTACCATAAATATGTGCCTCACTACCTACGTGGGAAAGTTACAAATAAATGTGCAAAGAAAACACTGTAAGACCATGGAGATATTTTTTTTTAATGTATAAATTTTATTCATAGAAATATGTTAAAAATCATTATATAAAATAGAAATAACTATAAAAATATCATAATTCTTAAATTCGCTAGTTTAATAAACCATTTTCTTTCCTCGATCTCTATGGGTTCATTGTTTTATATATATATATATGATCATAATTTATTATTTAATGAAATTCATTATTTTTATTTAAGTCAAGAACTCAATATATTAATTAACTTTTATGTATTTACTATAAGCAATACAAATTCAATATATTAATTGATTTTTACTTATTTTTTATAATACGACAAAATTTTACTTTACTTTCAAACCTCCAAAATACCTTAATTTGATATATTAATTTACTTCTATTTATTTCTTATAATCATTACAAAATGTTATCCTATGTGGTGAAACATAAATAGTCTCAGATAGGCACTCAGATTCCCTAATTGGTGCTTGATTCCCTAATTGGTGCTTGATTGATGAGTCACAATTGAGTGATCATTTAATGCCTACTGTTATTCACACTACAACTTGGTTGAGTCAGATATAAGTGACTTGTAAAATTCCTTTTTTAGCACACAAGTTTAGTATAAATTCCTGAAAAGTGGATGGATTAATGTTCTAAGAGTAAGGGTGGTGGCTATCATGCCCATAGATGTGTTAAGGCATTATGGCATAATTTGTTTAGTATTAGGATTAGTTGTGGTATTGAGAGGCACTCATTTATAAGTATAGATAAGTATGATGCAAGGAAAAATGACATCATCATTGATGCAGGAGCATCTAGCTTAGCATTTTCATTATATTTTAGTTAACTCAGGGGGTCTTGTGTTTTCAAGAAAGTTGGATTCTTATGTATCAAATTAATGTGATTATTAATGTTTTAAGTGATTTGGAATAGGAATTAATTAAATATTGAGAGGATTTTGTAAATGTTCTCAAATGTTGGAGAACATGAGAGAATTAAGACAGTTGAGAGTTCATAGGGATTGATAGGTTTGGAAATTAATTGTAAAAGCTTAGATTAGGAGTTAGTCGATGATTTTGTGGATTAGAGAAGATCCTTAGAGATAAAGAACTAATTTTAGGATTTTGTTGAGAAGGTTATGGATCTAAACCAAGAAATGGGTTACAAAACCTTTTGTATAAATGTAAGCCTAAAAGGTATAGAGAGATTTAGTTAGTTAGTTAGAGATTTGGAGTCCATAGATTAGATAGGGTTGACTGTAAGCCTATGGGAAGGAAAGGAAAAGGCCATTGATTAGAAAATCAGGCTAAAGAGAGAGACTCATTATGTAATTATTTGTTTATATATACACAGAGATTTTAATTCTAAATTGTGCAAGTGTGGATTGAGTAATTGAATTATAAATTGTGTGTGGATTAGAACAAATATACATAACATAGGTTTGCAGGTGTGTAGAACCAGAGACGAAATATAGAAGGGAGTGTTATGGGCTTGCACATAGATAGTATTGGATAAAACCATTAATTTTACAATGAAGGTATAATTGCAAGGTTTCCTAAAAACCTAAGGATTTACGAAGGAAGCATAAAGGTGCGAAGGAGTGAAGTCACGGAGATGAAGTTCAGGATCAGAACAATTGAAGGCTGTAAGGCGAGAATAAATACACAGATAGAGAAGCGAGAAGACTATTAAATAGTGAGATGCAGAAGAATGTAGTAGCAAAGCAAAATCGTTGGATCAATCAGATCAACGAACGAGAGTGAGGGAGATAGACGACTAGGATTAAGTCACGCAAAATAAAGTCAAGAGTGAATGGATCAAATTAAAACCATGTGTTAGCAGAAGGATGGAGTGATCTTTGCAAGGGGTAAGCAGTATCTTGCACGCCCTAAAAGATGTAAATGGTATTCTATGATTTCACGCGATTAACCTGAGGGGTTGACACGTAGCACAGGAAAACCACTTTTCTCTGCGCTCTCGACCTGATATCAGTTGTGCAAGATTTCACGTGAGATTACGCAATCACCGTTAGATTGAGGTAGGAGAAATAAACGGTGGAGATCAGTCGGACTAGTTAGTGCGAGTTATTGTGCGATAGTTGTTGGATCGGACGAGACAGATCGACGATGGAGATTTGGGGCACACAAAAGTCCAACGTTGAAATAAATACGTCAGCTATAGGACACACGGTTGATGGTGATTGGTCAGGTTTGTTGTGAATCGGATGGTAAGAAAAATCCACGGGTATAATCTGATTATGATGTGATTTATTAGATTTCGCTTAAGCATTTAATTAAAGAGATTTAAACGTGGGGTTATGGAAGGTTTTACTAAACAAGAATATTAAAATTCCTAGGACATGTATATGACATGCTTTTTATATGCATGTTATGGGTATGTGCAGCTTAGGCTGCATCATTTGGTATCAGAGCAGAGCGTTCTTTGAAAATTGAGTAACAAACACATAAATTATTTTCCTCATTTAGACAGAGATTGATAGTTCCAATAGTGAATTAAGTGAATTATAAAAAGGATGATCATAGTAAAGAAGGTTTTATCCAGTAGAAAGAAGAACAAGCATGATGAAGATTGATCACGGGTGGTAGGCTGTGATAACAAAGGAATATTGTTTTCTACTAGGAAGGGAACTTTTGAGGAAGTTTGAAGTGACCTTTATACTGTATTTACGCAGATTACATGAGGAAGAGATGACTTGTTATGTTTGCAGGGTATTGTATTGTTGAAATTCAAACCATTAACGCAGAACTATGAACTGTGTTATGATTGAATATTGCTGGTGAAATAGATGCTTAGAAAGCAAATAAAGTTATGTGTAAATTCTAATTTGTTGAGGTTCAATTTCAAAGCATTATTCAAAGGAAATGATGCATTTTGATCATTCTAGGAATGAGATCCAAATTGATGTGAATGGAAGTCTTGTTCAGGATTGATTGTTGCGGCAGCAGTTGTATGTTGAAAGAATGCACAGTAGAAGCATGAAGATCAGAGACAGAACTGCAAAATCAGATTCACAGGAATGGTAAAGACCAGTAGATAAGGAGATCCTAAATACAAGTTAAGGGGGAAAGCTTGATGAAGGGCAAATACAGAGACTTGCTAAAGAGGGAAGTTTAGGTGTAGTTTACAAGTGAACAGATAAAGTTCACAAAACAAGAAAGGATGATTATTGAAGGTCATTACAAAATAGAGAAAGCTAAGATAAATTTCCATCTTGAGTTGTTGATGGAGATGTTGCAGATGAATAAGGAAGATCAAAGGCATGGATGGATCATGAAAAGGAGAGTCAAATGGCATAGATTGCAATTAAAATGGGAGCAAAGAGTGAATGCTCAAATAGAGGAAGAGTTACTCAGATTAAATGAGTATGTATGTGAACTCGAATATGGTATGTTACTTTATGAAAGTAGTGAAGAGACAGAGAAGGAATCTACAGAGGGGCTGAATCATATGAAGGATTCAGAACAGCAAGGAGATATGGTGACTGAAGCATCAAGTGAGACCACAAGGTCTTCTATTTTTAAAACTGATAATTTGTGTATGATTACAAGTCTTACAGGAGAAAAGAAACTTTGTGAAGATGTCTTTAGGATGGATGAAGATCTTGAAGTAAAGGTGACAAAGGAAATTTCTCAGAAGAGGAAGAATTTGACTGGTTACAACTAAAAGAGTCTATGGATGAGTTACTTAGTGAGAGAAGACAATCATTTAAAGTTGTCATAGAGATGGAAGATTAGGATCTTATCCTGATGAAGAACGAAGGAATAGTCTCGGAGTGGTAATCGAATGAATTTGATTAATGTTATTGATGAAGAAAAAATGAAGGAAAATATTAATGTAGATGATGGGGCAGGATAGCTCTTGAAGAAGGTTTACAAAGAAACAGCAAGGCAAAGTGTATTGAACAAGGGGAGGAAGATATGTCTCAAGAAAAAGAAAAGACAATCACAGAATTGAAGAAAGAAGAAGTCTATGCAAAAGATTTAGCAAAGGGAGAAAGGACATCTAATGATTGGTCAATAACAAACGAAGGTACAGAAAATTGTGTAAAATTTCCAAATTCTATCCCAATTGAAATTATTGAGTTATATAGAAAATTAGACTTTCAAAGAAGAAAGTTCGAAAAGCAGAGGATGTAAACTTAGGATAAATTGCTGGAAAAGGAAGACAAAGAAATTGTCATGAATGACAATCATAAGGAAAAGGGAATGGTAATAAAATTTCAGCAAATTGGCATTACAGAGGAAGGAAATCATTATTGTGAACTAGAGCAGAAAGATATCATTGAAACAAATGATATGGAGGAGAGCTTAAATCAACATACCAACGTGTTGACAAAGGAATTGAAAGAAAACTCAGAGCAACATACTAAGATGTTGCCAGAAAAGGAAAAGGTAATGAGGCCTTATATTTTTAATTATGATAATTGTTTTATGATTACAGGATTTGATGAAGATGAGACAGACATGTTTCAAATTGAAGAGTCTGTTTTAGAACTAAAGAAGATAGGAAGTTTCCAGGACAAACATGCTGATGAGGAAGATGAAAAGCATGAAGATACCGTGCTCGGAGAAGTTAAATTGACTGTCAGAATTAGTCAAGGAAGTGAAGGACAATTACTGAGGGTTTTCAAGGAAGAGAAAGGAAAATATGCTGGAATTGATGAACAACATAGTGATGTATTTGAGAGGAATCAAGTACAAAGGGAATTGGAGGATAATTTATTTCTTGAAAGTAAATATACAAATATTAAACAGAGGTTGTTTGGAAAGTCACAAGAGGGTAAGGATGAAAGGGCAGTAGTAAGAATCCAACAACTTCAAGGAGAAGACAATAAACAGTAGTTTGAAGATGAGTGGACATAGTACAACAACAAATGGCAAAGCAATTATCAGTGAAAAAATAAATTGGACATAGAGATTGAAAGAATAATAAGATTGATGATGAAGGTGCCTCATAAGAAAGTAGCAGTAAGAAGGCCAAGCAATAGCAAAAGGAAAACAACAGCAGATTGTGACAGCATAGCTAATGAGGCAGAGCAACATAAAGTGTGGAGACCTGGAGAACGGTAACAAACAACAACAGCAACCAAAGATAAATTACAGAACAAAGTATGGGATCCAGGAGGACAAAGGTCGGAAGCACATGATCTAGAGATCATGATTATTTTAACCTTGGGAGTGTGATGCAGGAGCATCCAGCTCAACAATTTCATTATATTCTAGTTAACTTAGGGGGTCTTGTGCTTTCAAGGAAGTTGGATTCCTATGTGTCAAATTAATGTGGTTATTAATGTTTTGAGTGACTTGGAATAGGAATTAATTAAATATTGAGAGGATTTTGTAAATGTTCTCGAATGTTGGAGAACATGAGAGAATTAGGACAGTTAAGAGTTCATAGGGATTGATAGGTTTGAAAATTAATTGTAAACGCTTAGATTAGGAGTTAGTTGATGACTTTGTGGATTAAAGAAGATCCTTAGAGATAAAGAAGAAATTTTAGGATTTTGTTGAGAAGGTTATGGATCTAAACCAGGAAATGGGTTATAGAACATTTTGTATAAATGTAAGCCTAAAAGGCATAGAGAGAGTTAGTTAGTTAGATATTTGGAGTTCATAGATTAGATAGGGTTGATTGTAAGCCTACGAGCAGGAAAAGAGAATTCCATTAATTAGAAAATCAGGCCAGAGTGAGAGAGACTCATTATGTAATTATTTGTTTATATATACACATAGATTTTAATTCGAAATTGTGCAAGTGTGGATTAAGTAATTGAATTATAAATTGTGTGTGGAATAGAATAAATCTGCGTAACATAGGTTTGCAGGTGTCCAGAACCAGAGACGAAATACATAGAGGAGTGTTATGGGCTTGCACACAGACAGTATTGGAAAAAACCTTTAATGTTACAATGAAGGTATAACTGCAAGGTTTCCTAAAAACCTAAGGATTTACGAAGGAAGCATAAAGGTGCAAAGGAGTGAAGTAACGGAGCTGAAGATCTAGATCAGAACAATTGAAGGCCGTAAGGTGAGAATAAATACACCAGCAAAGAAGTGAGAAGACTATTACATGGTGACATACAAAAGAATGTAGTAGAGAAGCACACTCATTGGATCAATCAGATCAACGAACGAGAGTGAGGGAGATAGAAATCTAGGATTAAGTTGTGCAAAATGAAGTCAAAATTGAATGGATCAGTTTAAAACCACGTGTTAGCAGAAGGATGGAGCGGTCTTCGCAAGGGGTAAGCAGTATCTTGCGCGCCCTAAAAGCTGTAAATCGTATTCTACGATTTCACGTTATTAACCTGAGGGGTTGACACGTAGCATGGAAAACCGCTTTTCTCATGCATTCTCAACTTGATACCAGTCGTGCAAGATTTCACACGAGTTTATGCAATCACCGTTGGATTGAGGTAGGAGAAAGAAACGATGGAGATCAGTCGGGCTAGTTGGTGCGAGTTATTGCACGATAGTCGTTGGATCGGACGAGAGAGATCGACAGTGGAGATTTGGGGCACACAAAAGTCTAACGTTGAAATAAATACGTCAATTATGCGACACACGATTGACGGTGAATGGTCAGGTTTGTTGTGAATTAGATGGTAAGAAAAATCTGGAGGTACAATCTCATTAAGATGTGATTTATTAGATTCCGCTTCAGCATTTAATTAAAGAGAGTTAAACCTTGGGTTATGGAAGGTTTTACTAAACATGAATATTAAAATTCCTGGGACATGTATATGACATGCATTTTATATGCATGTTGTGTGTATCTGCAGCTTAGGCTGCATCAATTATGAGACCAATTAGTTATTTATGTAGTTGTATTAGGTGTAGAAATGAGGTTGTAGATTTGCAACTGTGCGTGGAGTTTTAATCAAAATCACAAGACACAAACCTACACTACTGCTCTACGGACATTAGTTCCCAATTTAGAACAAAAATGTTAGACATACAGGAAGAAATAGCATAGATGCAATAAGTATTTTTATATGGAGAAATAAATCTGCTAAAAAACTCAATGCTTGCTTACATTAATCAAATGAATAGAGATGTATTACAATTTCTTTGCTCAACTTAGCTCACCTTGCAATTGCACAACCTATCTCTTTGCTCATTGAAGAGCTCTAACCTAGACTTAGTCAATTGTTACCTCTTCTTGAGCTTCTATTTCGTTGTGTTTTTCCCTAAGGAATTAGCCCCTATTATTTATGAAATTCCTATAATTGAATTGTGCAATTCCTCTGGTTGATCATTTGACTACATGCAACACCTATAAATTTAAGACTAGTCTACAAGTGATGTTACATTGCCTTGGAATCTCCACCTCAACTAGGTAACTCAAATTATTTGCATGCACTAGCTATTTTGGGTTGATTGATCAGTTAACTGGATGATCACTTAGTTTGACTGAAGTCCCACTGCTTAATTGACCTTCCACTAGTTCCTCCAAAAGTTGGGACTAGTTTAATTGAAAACAACCCAACATAACTGACTTTGATTGCTACAAATTAGCAATCACACATGCAAAATTGAACTCTAACTCCTCCAACTCAAGTTTACTGAGTAAACAGGGTGACACAAACCATGTCACGCAAGTTAACAATGTCCAAGTTTTATGCTGATGTGGAAATTCAAATTTGCTCAATTTAATCAAAGCAGAATCAAACTGAGAAATTCTTATTGCATTTTTCAACATTAGGATCAGGTTACCAATATAGTGAGCCATACCTCAAAAACATCTTAATTTAAAATGATTGTGTTGAAAGGCGCTCTACAGTCTAGTATGGAGGTCATGTTGTAGTGGTATAAATGTTTCTTCCTAAACATTTCTAGTATGGAGGTCATGTTGTAGTGGTATAAATGTTTCTTCCTAAACATTTACATATCAGCTCAATTAATAAATAATAAAATGTTAAAAGTAATAAATAGTGTCAGTAAATGAGTGTAAGCATTTAAATATTGATTCAATTAATAATAAAAATTTAGAAGTTAATAATAGCTATAAATTAATATTCATTTTAGAATGTACATTTTCACAGTCATAATTATGTTCATATTGAGCATTTCTTATGGAATATTGTGTAGTATTAGTGAGGTGCCCAAAGTTTTCGATGAACACTTCACCCATCTTTAGGTACAAAAAATTATATTATTGATACTAAGAGTGTTGGACTGCAAATAAATAGATAAACAATACAACCATTAAGAGAAATTATTGTGAAAGTTATTGATAATTAAAACAAAATATTAATAATTATGGGAAAAATTCAAATGAAGATATAGATTGTCAAATAAAGTACCTTTAATTTAAAATTAAATTATTTGGTCAAAAATAATCCATTAATAATATTTAATATTGATATTGATAGGGGAGCGTAAATTTAGAATAAGAAGAATATTAAAATTAGAAGAACAAGGGCCGGACCACAACGAGCCTTTCCTGAAGTTGAATATTAAAATTAGAAGAATTGGTTGTGGTCTAGCAAGGGCAAAACCAAGTCACGGAGAAAGTGGAAAAGTTGATGACATGGATGGTGCACTGCGAAGGACACGTTCAGTGTGACTCCCACCCTCCTCCGCCTCCTGGAACGGCCTGGGATAGACCTGCATCCATTATGTCATACAACTAGTATGATTTCTGGTGTTTTTTACAATTTAGTTGTGTTTTGGTGCCTTTAGCCCAACCGTTTATGGACGATGTCCTTAGCTACTTTTTTGTATTTTTGTCATCTGGTAAACTTTTTGGTCAACAAACCCGATTGGGGTGAGACCACCTGTTTTGGAATAGTCTCTATGTACTCTTTTTTCTGACATTAATAGAAAATTGACTTACAAAAAAAAGTTAGAAGAAATTATAAGAAGGATAAGAAATAAAAAACAAATAAATATTGTCTACAAGGTCTTGGATAGAGGGTGACTGGCCTCCTTGATGTGAAGTCACTAGTTCAATTCCCTGCCCGAATCAGGGTGATATATTGGACATTGTCAAATGTAAATAAATACATTGTTGTAAGAATAAAAATATAAAAATAGTAAATAATTGGATTACAAATTAATTAGATTAAAATTAAATTAAATTGTTAAATTTGGATTAAAATAAATTAAAATTAAAAAATTGGTGGAAATGACCAAAAATAAGGTGTGGAATCTAGGTCAAGTGGAAGGGACTATAGGGTTAGATTTTGAAGATAGAAAATGGATAGTAGGTTTCTAAGATTGGCTCAATTTATAACCATCTTTTCCATTAAAATTTTTAACCATCTTCTCTATTAAAGTTGTTAGGGTAATGACTCACTTCTAGTGGAAAGGGGTAGGGGCCAAGATCTTGGTATTATCAAATGGAATTAAATGAGGGCTTTATGGGAATGTTCAAAGATGGTGATTTAGTTCCCAATATGTTTTTTAATGAGAACATTGAAAAATCTCTCAATTTATCTAATGTAAGAAATCCCGCTAGAGCAAAAGATCTCATAGACTCTAGACCCAACATAAAATCAATTTTCTCTGTGAGAAATAGAAAAAATTACACAAAAAAAATTCCATTTGAATAGTTTTAATATTTTTCTTTTTTAAATCTCCGAAATATGATTACCTCAATATGGAGAGACTTTCGCTAAGAGAGCATTGATACTCGAATTAATTTCGAGGGTGGAAAGCGGAATGGAAAGCCCTCTTAAGAGTGACTACCCACCGAAGCACCCTATCAAGCAGATACGACTCCATGATAAGCTTTCATGTGTCAAAAGTTTACGCCATTAAAGTGCTGATTTACCCTCATATCTATTGCGGTCACCATTATTCCACTAAATTTCTGTCACTTCTTGGGTTGTTGTTTAAGTCTGAGACAGAGGTCAGAAGTCAAATATTGAAGCGTTTTTATCATAAATTTGAAGAAGTTACAGACCATCTGCCATGATTATATTTTTTAATATGAGACGTATTTTTATTTTGATTGCAAGTTCTTGAAATTTAAGTAAGGTTAATGGTTCTATATCCATTGAATTCCAAATTATTTCCAGAATTTAGATAAAAAAAATTCTACATTTTATTAAAATTCAATTACTGTTTCGCGTGTAGACAAAGAAACTGAAACTACCGCAACATGTCGATTTCTTCTTCTTTCTATTTTTTGCCTTGATGATATTCACGGTTAACAGTTCACAGATTTGATAATTTTCAACCAACAGCGCATCTGAAGGATCGATAACTCCATGGCAACTAATTAGAATCATAATTCGGAACAGCCAAAGCGTCATATATTTATAAACAACATGTATCTACTTTTAAATCCACTTTTACAGATACTGTCACTCTTGAAGAGATAAGAAGGCAGGCTAATATATATTGCCTATCATATTAATAGAAATTCAAACAAATTGCCATCGAATTACAAAATGGAAAATAGCATGCGACTAAAGTCCTCCATGTCCTCCACCACCGCCACCACGTCCTCCGCCCCCTCCACCGCCACGTCCTCCCTGACCGCCACCCCCGCCTCCAGGACCTCCCTGCTGGCCTCCACCACCGCCACCTCCAGGACCTCCTCCGCCACCACCAAAGCCAGGGCCCCCTCCACCACCACCACCGAAAAATCTACCAAGTCCTCCGAAAAACCCACCACCTCCACCAGGTCCTCCACCACCACCCCCACCAGGTCCTCCTCTGGAAAACCCACCTCCTCCCCCAGGTCCTCCACCACCACCCCCACCAGGTCCTCCTCCAGAAAACCCACCTCCTCCTCCTCCACCAGGTCCTCCACCACCAGAAAACCCACCACCTCCTCCACCAGGTCCTCCGCCACCAGAAAACCCACCACCTCCTCCACCAGAAAACCCACCACCTCCTCCTCCACCAGGTCCTCCACCACCAGAAAACCCACCACCTCCTCCACCAGGTCCTCCGCCACCAGAAAACCCACCACCTCCTCCACCAGGTCCTCCGCCACCACCTCCACCGGGTCCACCGCCACCGCCTCCACGACCAGCCATATTTACTAACTTATTAGTACACAATTTGAGATCTTTCACTGCAGATATATAAAAAACGATATAACACTACAAAATATGAGGCCTTTCATTACATATATATATGATGTATATTCTTTTGCTCACTCGTTCCTCTGATATGGCGGTGCTGACTTTAAAATTCAGCTACCATTCAACATTAATTAGTCGGTGTGAATGGTGGTTCAATTACATGGATTGATTTACTAGCCAATTACCATAACAGCGTTTCACTTCCAAATTTTCAACAGCAGTGTTATAATGAAAGTAACAGTCTAATTTTCTTTGAAATTTTACTGAGGGTCTTTTCTTTTCCTTCTTTGTAATTTCATGTAATTGTATTTTATTATTTAATTCTTAAAAATCATATAGAATTGTTTTAATTTCAAATTTATAATTCTAATAATATTTTGCAAATATATATTAAAATATAAAAAAAATTATAATTATAATTATTAAAAAAAATTTATAATTGTTAATTTATACCGTTATCTAAAGAGTTTAAAATGAAGGTTGTTAGTACCAGGCTTAATAACACCACCCACCACCCCACCACACCTAGATGTCTCCACCATGCCCACAAAGTCTAATTTTTTAATTTTTTGCCTGAAATTGAATTGTTGGTACACATAGGGCTAAAAATTGGTAACGTCCACCCATACCAGGTCCTCCACCACTCCCAAACAAGAATTCTTTGATTTTTTCTTTTCCTTTCCTTTTTGGTTATTTCATGTAAATATATTTTTATTTATCTAATCCTAAAAATTAAATTTTTAAATCATTTAAATTTCTAAATTCAAATTTAATAAGTTTGAATAATATTTAACAAAAACATATATCCAAAATATAAAATAAACAAAAACATATATTTAATTACCAAAATATAGAATAATTTAAGTTATTATTATTGAAAAAGAATTAAAGTGGTAGTCTATCCACCTCTCTCTAAGTGGAGAGCTAGAGTAAGGTTGTTGGTACAATACCAACACACAAATATACTCACTTAAGAGTTTACAAAAATATTCATTTTTTAGGTTAGCATATCACTAATCAAAATTTGAACCTGAGTGGAAAATAACAATCATTCCACTCAATAACCCCTATCAACCAATTATGTATCTATAATAAAAGTACAACCACAATTAAAATATTAATGTGGAATAATCTCAAATTCTTAGGAAAGTGGTGGGTGGGGAGGCACGTACCATGAATCTAATTTTTTAAATTTGTTAAAACTAATGGATCATTTTACTAAATAAAATTTGCTTATATATAAATGAATGTTATAAATAATAATAATCTCAAATTCTTAAGAAATTGATGGGCAAAGAATCACCAACACAAATCCATTTTTTTAAATTTATTAAAAGTGAATACAACTTGACAAATCTTTAATACACTATAACCATTAACCAACATTAAGACTAAATATATGTTAAACATATTTAATAAGAAATAAATCTAAACCCTCAATTAAAAAATAAAATCTAAAAAAACTAAATAATAAAATACAACATAAAAAACCTAAGTAATAAAATACAACCATAAAATTATAATATTTCATTAGAATCCACTGATATGAAATTTAAAAAGAAAATTTAATGATCGCTCATATCTAAATGCAATAGCAACTGCCAACGCAGTAACGTAAACCGTACTCAATACCTGGGCTGTAGCATTAACTCTTCCTGCAATCCACAGCTTTTATGTTCAGATTGAACTCTGGATTACCGACACACTTCACCATTTCTCTGCTTAAAATATCTCGGAAACACAAGTCAGTCTCCTTTGGTGCAGAAAAAACAAATCGCAGGCTGGGCTGTAGCATTAACTCTTCCTGCAATCCACAGCTTTATGTTCAGATTGAACTCTGGATACCGACACACTTCACCATTTCTCTGCTTAAAATATCTCGGAAACACAAGTCAGTCTCCTTTGGTGCAGAAAAAACAAATCGCAGGGTTATGCTGCAGTTGTCTAGAGGCGATGTTTCCATAATGGCCATATTCTAACGAGGCTGAGGAGGTTGTGGAGTTGTTTGGAAAGTTAAATAAATTCTAGTTATATTTAGAGAAAATCTGACCAGGATTTTTACAAATCCAAGTTATAATTGTTAAACTTCAAAATCTTAGGTGTCTTACATGTTTTTGATAGTGCTGAATCTATTTCCGTCATTAAAAACACCATTGAAACACTGCTTCTACCAGATTTTTTGAAATTTTTTTTCCAATTCCGGCCACTTTAGCAATTCCTCCCCCTCTATAAACAACTTCTATTATAATGTTCTACTATATACTAAGATGTGTGACTTATAAAAAATTAAAACAAAAAATGGAGAGAAAAACTTATATATTTGATTATTTTTATTTTTACTTTATGTTAATTTTTTTTGTAATACTTAATATTAATTTAATTTATAAATATCTTCAAACAAAAATCAATCCAGAAAATATATTTATCAATAAAATTTTAAATATATATATTTTTTCTTATCCTTGCCACAGACTCCCTCCAAAATATATATTTTTTAGGTTTTCACCTAACTTTATAATAATTTTTATTTAAAATATATTTACAATAAAAAAATTAAAAATATATACTTTTTTTTTCCCTATATTTCAAACTCCTTCAAATATATACTTTTAATATTTTCACTTTTTTCATTACTTTTATTATAATTTTAATTTAAATTATTTTAAATAAAATCTAAGTTTTTCATATAAATATAAGTTTTCAATATATTAATATATTAAATAAGAGAGGAAAAATATGCAAATAAAACATATTATTCATAAGTATAAATTATTACTTTTGACTCAAATATTGTTTGTCCATGACTTCTGTCTTGTGATAAGGCAAGGGTGGGAAAACATATTTGAGAAAAATATAATTGTAATGACTCTGGAAAATTTATAAATAACTTTTCTGTTGTTACCAGCATGGGTAAAACATTGAACAAGAATTATTTTTTTACTTTCAAAATTACGCCATTATAAATGCTGTTAATTTATAATTGGAAGTGGATTGAAAAAAGAAAGATAATAATTATTCTTTGGGGAATTGTTTTCTTTTCTGGTGATGAAAAGGAAAACGGTTGCCAAGAAAACCCTAACGGCTTTCCTTTCTTCCATAGTGAAAAGGAAAGGAAAAGGAAAGACTGGGCTGTTAGAGGAACAGACGGGAAAAAGGAAAGGGAATCAAAACAAAGGAAACATGCTAAGTCTGGTAAGGACCAGATAGTATGGGCACTGAGGTGCATTTAAATTTGCTGAAGGTAGTAGCCTGGCAAAGAAGCTTGGGGGGAGACTCGATGATTCAGACGGTCTCATGGTTGGGAGGAAAGACAAGCTGAAAACTAGTTTTCCGCAGAAGAGGAAAATTGTGCAAATAATAGTACAGGTAAGTATGTTGTCCTGTTATTAAATATATATTGTAGAGTACCTCAGTTAGTAGCCTGGCAAAGAAGTTTGGGGGGAGACTCGACGATTCAGACGGTCTCGTGGTTGGGAGGAAAGACAAGCTGAAAACTAGTTTTCCGCAGAAGAGGAAAATTGTGCAAATAATAGTACAGGTAAGTATGTTGTCCTGTTATTAAATATATATTGTAGAGTACCTCAGTTGAGGGTTCGATAAATTGGTAAGCCTATGTTTTCTTTAAAAAAGGAAAGGAAATACTTCTTTGTAATTAAATGGGCCAAGTAAACGATTAGCATAGATGGTACCTAGGGTTAAGTAGCTGCAGGCGTCATGAGAAAACACCACAGCCTCCTAAGCCCAGGTAGCAGATTAGTCAGAGGGTTTGTATGAAAAAAGAGAAAGGAAATGAAATTACCCTTGGTCTGTATAAATAACACACTGGAAATACCAGTAAATTGGTAAAGGATAGATGTCCTTTTTAATCATATAGAGAACTAGATACCAAATTGCATTTAAATAACAGTAAAACCCTGTTGGTAAAATCGGCAGAGAAAGAGTCAATTGAATACTAATCACATCAGAGTTAATCATTTCGCAATTCAAGTCGAACAAATAGCAAAAAGGAAAATTGCAACACAGTACCAGTAACATCATTAAATCAAACAAGAACCGTTAAAGAATGTCGCGGCCATATAATAACAAGATCAATATCAAGTACCCTTTGTATAACAGTTCAATAACAAGAACCTCATTATAACATTCGCATACATGAGACTCTAAGTTATACAGGAGAAACCGATACAAAAAGAGTATTAACTGTCACTCTACAGTTATATTCACAGCGTATGGTTCACGCCATCGGTGCGAGCATAACAGAGTATTTAAATACAAAGACATTAACCAATTCAATACTGATTAAATCAACTTATAAACAGAACGGTACAGAGCTATAATATGCGCAAATATCTTACACAAATCCGTCTGCATGCATAACAAAGCATTGACGGAAAACAAATGAAAAATACTTTTGAACAAGTAGTGACTTGATTCCAAATCAAACAAGGGAAAAACAACAAGACCCATTAACTGTATTGCGCACAACATGCGAAATACATCCTTAAACATAGTTCAAAGTATGTTGTAACCTGAGCGTATTGCAGAATAACAGAGACCATGCATACATCGAATCACTACTTTTATATAACCAAGAACTCATATGGAACGGAGTTCGTATAGCATAAACAGTATAGTATTACAATTAACCGTTCGGAATTGGAAGTGTTCCTTCAAAGACAATGACAATAAAACCACAAAAGGGTAATGAAGTTCGATGCCTCATGGAACGGCATTCGACAGTTTCCCTTCTCCTAAGGAAGGGTATGTCAGTGAACCAATTCTTCAACAAAAAGCTCAATGGAGCGACCTGGCAAATAGAGAACAAGAATGTAACCATAGGAGCCGACACCAACTTCGAATTTACACCATTAAACAGGGGTATTGAGATGTCCATACCCGGAACATGGGTTGAATACCGGCAGACTGTTGGTAATCCTTTCTCCGCGGTATGGATTTGTCAAGCCTGCAATACACATTCAGAGAAGAATTATTAAGAGTGATTTAACCCCAGCCCGACGGCTCACTGAAATGAGAGAAACCAAAAGGAAATAATAATAATAATGCGAACGTGTAGGTATACCTGGTCTCCAGTTATTGAGAAGGAATACGCAGAGGAACACTTCATCCTTCACATTGACGTCGTTCAGCCTCACCTCCAGTTCACAAGAAAACTCAGACAAAATGATGGTGTAACTTGCGAGCAGGGAAATTCTCTCTCTGGAACTATCCGTGCAACAAATGAAAGCCTTAAGCCCTGGAAAGACCCAAATGAAGTCCTTACCTTAACTCCTGGCCATTCGATGGAGAAAGGACTGATCACCATCATTGATCAGTCTGGAATCCCGAGACACCAGTACTGTGTTTGAGGGTATTAATATCAACAGCTACCCGCCAAGTGAAAACCAGCACGGAAAGGGGAACATTCCTCGAGGAGAGCCAACTATTCAACGCTCGGCTAATCAACCATTAATGAGAATGGAAACGAAACCCTGTTGCACTACCAACGCAACCATGCATACACAGGAAAATCTACACATTAATCAACATCGAGATGTGTAGTGGGTGAGACCACGTGCCAGCATAGGTAAGGCGGGTTGACGGGATGAAGCTCAATTAATTTTATAAAAGAAATATAAGGGTGGTGACGTGAAACCCATTGAACCTTTGAACCGATGTATATGTCATATATTTATATGTATATAATAAAAAAATTATTATTATTTACTTTGTTACCATATAGTAAATTGTGAATGGGGTTCGTGACATGTGGTATCAGAGCCCAGTTACAAAACTGAGGCCTCTGGGAAAAATAGAGGTGGCATATAGAGATTCCATCCATAATAAATATGGTACTTGTACAGATACTATTTAGTACACTAACGCCCTCTTATTTTGTCATTAAAATTTTATGAACTAGTACAGGATTAGGAGTTCAAAGAATCTCAACATGAGGAGGGCAGACAGTACATCTCGCAGATATGCGATGGGACAAGGGGTACATGGACCTGAAAATAACCCTGAGTTATGGGTACAGTTGGGAGAAGAAGCCAGAAATACAAACCAGGCAATTCTGGAAACAGTACAGGAGCTCAAGAATGAGATGGCTCGGTTGCAAGAGGACAACACACGATTAACAATGGAACAAGAAAGAATTTTAAAGAGTTTGTCTGACAGACAAAACCAACCACCAGTTAATCCTAGCACAGAACAACAGAGAATATCAGAAGAAAATAACCATCATGTGCCCCTAGAACGATCAGAAGAACAGGAGGAACGTTCTGATAATGCATATGAACAACAAACCTCAAAGAGGCAAAGGATGGAATTACAAGGGGAATTCCGTAAGATAAAACCACCGCACTTTGACGGGGAGCAAGAAGAAGCAGCGAAAGCATGGTTGATCAACATGAATAAGTATTTTCAGTTGTACGAATACGACCATAACCTTAAGGCACGATTGGCTATTTTCCAGCTGCAGGGAAAGGCTACCTTATGGTGGGAGGAAGTCAAAATTGTAAAGGGAGTGACCGAACAGACTATTACTTGGGAAAATTTCCAAAGGTATTTTAAGGAGAGGTATTTAATCAAACGCTTTTATGATGAAAAGGCAAGGGAATTCCACGATTTACAGTTGGGGCAGCAAACCATGGACGAGTTCATCGCCCGTTTTACCTCCTTACTCCGCTACATACCATATATAAGGGAGGAAAAGGCGAAAGTGCAACAATTTGTCAGCAATTTTCCACCTTATATGCGAGAGAGGATTGAGTTCGACAATCCAAAGTCAATGGATGAGGCAATTCATAAAGCCAGAATTTGCTATCAACAAAGTAAGCAAAAAGGGGAAGCTGCTGGTAGGAAATGGAATGAGAAAAAGAGTTTCAAGTCAAGTGGAAGCAACAGAGGAAACCGTAGTGGCGGAAGCAAGGGGAATGGCAAAGGACTGAATAGTAGAATTCCATCAAAATCTACATCTAAACTCAAGATAGTAAATGAATCCCGGGTTGGTGAGCAGCATGCTAGATTGGACAGCAAAGGGACAGCAAGACCCCCGGTTCAGTGCTAGGGCTGTGGAGGGCCACACTATGTCAAAAACTGCCCACAACGCAAGGGAATGTAACAGCTATCCCAAATTCATGAAGCTTCAACGATTGGCGAAGTTGGACGTAGTGTGCCCAGAATTAATGCAGCATTGGAGGATCAGCAAGCAGAATATCAACCAACAATGGTCGAATTTGAAGGTAAAATCTCAGACTTTACCATAGCTGTTTTAATTGATCTAGGGGCTACACTAAGCTATATAAGCCCAAAATTAGTAGAACGTTGTAATTTACAGCCTGTTAAATTTAAAACTCCTTGGCTGGTACAATTGGCTACTGGGGCCAAAAGACGGGTACTGGCAAAAATCAATAATTGTTCCTTTACCATAGCGGAACAACCAATAATGGCTGATTTAAATGTCCTCCCTCTTGGTTCATATGATGTTTTAATTGGAATGGACTGGTTGGAAAAACACTGGTCTTTAGTGGACTACAAAACCAAGATTATATATTACAGAGATCAGCATGGAAACAGGAAGGAAATACAGGGAATTAAGCGACCCATGCAGATCCGCCCAATAACTGCAACCCAACTAGCAAAGTGCATCCGGAAACGGTGCCAGATTTATGCTATTCAAGTGGGATATGCTGATGCTAAGGATAAAACAGCAGCATTGGATGACATCCCTGCGATACGAGAATTTACAGATGTATTTCCAGAAGAAATTCCTGGATTACCACCAAAAAGAAATATAGACTTTACTATAGAATTGGTACGAGGCGTAGCCCCGGCATCACGAGCACCTTACAGAATGAGTGTGCCTGAATTAACAGAGTTGAAAATGCAGTTGCAAGAATTACTGGATAAAAACTATATTCGGCCCAGCGTATCACCATGGGGAGCCTCGGTATTATTTGTTAAGAAGAAAGACGGAACTTTACGAATGTGTATTGATTATCACCAGCTGAATAAGCTGACCATCAAAAACAAATATCCATTACCTCGGATCGATGAACTGTTTGATCAAGTAAAAGGCACAACGGTGTTTTCTAAGATTGATATGCGGTCAGCTACCATCAAATCCGAATTAAGGAAGAGGACATTGCTAAAACTGCTTTTTGAACAAGGTATGGACATTATGAATTTGTAGTATTACCTTTTGGGTTAACAAAC
>APFE030431775.1:20761-46408 GCA_000404065.3 Pinus taeda | reverse complement strand
TTAGAATAAGCTTGCATTTAGAGTAATTTCTATATTCTTTTAAGTCCTCTTCTCAAAGAGGCAAAACTTTAGTTGTGGCTTGGCTGAACCCAAATTAGCTTAAGGGTCATTCTTTTGCCTGATCAGCAAGAAGAAGTGATCTGATATCCTTGTCTATTGGTAGTTAAAGATACACCATAAACCAACAGCGATAGGGAGAAGGTAACTGGACCTAGTTAAACCAGTCGGAGCCACTAATCCAAACGGAGAAGGAGCTGCTTTAAGGTCTGGACCGGGTGGTTATCCCCATTGTTGTTGCAATGATTTTTGAGGCATCAACACCACCATAAGGTTGTTTTACTAATTAGCTAGTGTTTAGCCAATTTGGCCTTCAAGTTGTTAGGATATTTATAGACCTCTAAATACTTTGACATATTCAGAAGCCAGGCTTCTGCACATTCTTTAGATTCTATGTCAAAGTTTGGAGGTCTGATCTTTTTTAATTCTCCTTGTAACTGAGATGTGGTTTTTTTTCTTTTTGGTTATAGAAATACTACTATCAAATTTATGTTCTTTTCTTTCATCAAATCCATGTATCTTATTTTCACTATAAGTTATAGAATCAATCCTTTTTGTAGATTCACTTCTAGAAATTTTCCTTTGGGTTTCTTAAGCTCTCTTACTGCCTCTTTTTCTTTCTAGTATTTTTTCTTCTTGTTCCTCCTTAGCTTTGGACATTTTTTCTTGATTGGATTTTATACTATCTAAATCTGCCTTCAAGCTACACATTACTTGCGATATTTTTGATTCGTGACTATTTGTATTACCAATTCCTCCTCCCATCATTCTTATCTCAGTATTATGCTCCTCACTTTCCCTAAGTGACCTTACAAAGGCTTGTCGATTGTTGTCTTCAACCATTCTTCAACCTTTCCTAATAGTTGTTTGGTTATCTGATTGTGACACAAAGAGAATAATTGTTTCAATTTAGAACCCATAAGAAGACCAAAGTTGTAACATACAACTCTGAGAACACTTGTAATGAACCTCATTGATACACTAAACATATATATATATTTTTTTTGTTTTGTTCTATTAATTAAGGTATGCATAATTCGTATTTTCCATAACTTTTGTCTTACAATTGTCATTTCTTATCATTCACAATCATTCATGATGATTGTTTATGACGAGAGCTTGATTTTTCTCTATACTCTTCTTTTGATTATTAAATCTTGTTCCTGTGTAGGTTTAATCCTTTCTAATTCCAATAATTTTATATGGGTGTACATATATATTCAATGAAAGAAATAATAATCTATCTCACCAAATTTCCTTTCATTATGATAAGGTTTCCAACCACAACTTTTGACCTCATGATATTATCATTTGTATAGATAGATGTTGTATTTTAACCTTGTAATGTTTCTAATGAAACATTTTAAATCCTTAAAATATATACAAAGCATAGCAAGTTGGATTATGATATATTATGATAATAATTATATATATATATATATATATATATATATAGATATCTGTGTGTGTGTGATTCAACCCAACTCACAAACTCTTTATCGTTTTAACAATACCTTTAAGGTTGTTTCCACGCCATTGTGCTTTGATTCATTTTTCCTTCTAAAAGGTATTTCTATACCTTCATGTTTATGTCTCCAACTTTATAATTGATTAACTAATGTTCATCATCATCATCATCATCATCATCATCATATATATATATATATATATTGTAAGGTCCCACCTTACCAATCATCAATATTATACTAAGGCTGACTCCAAATGCTATTTAAGTTTAAGCTTTTAAGAGATCAAAGTTAATGCAAGGTTATATATCTATATTTTTATTTTTATTGGTATTCTTTACACTACATACTAATTTGTACTAACTAACTAACCCATGGTAATATTAAACTTCTCATTAAGGCTACAGGGTCATGGTTCCTCAAGATCCAAAAATTACAACCATATGTCTTAAAATCACATTTAAATGATAGTGTCTTTAGTGGGATAAATAATATCAATATTTACAAACCACAATTTTCAATAAGCTAATTGCTCATTCTATTGCAATTAAGAGTGTTTAAGAGTGACTAATTTGATTTTGTTCTAGATAATATGCCTATGAATTCTTTGGTAAAACAAAGGAAGAAAAAAAAGATAACTCAACTTCTAAAGGAGCGGTTTCCAATTATTATGAATTCATATGTAAGCTAACAATTACAACATTTCACCTAACCAATTTGCCTTCCATGGATTTTTACTTCAATGGAACCATCATGCTTATTCTTTGAGATATTTGCAAAAGCACCTTGGTTGCAAATCCTAAATTTACTTAGTCATTTTTATAGACAATTCATAGATGTAATTAGCTACAACCATTGAAGCATTATGTTAAGCAATTTGCAAGCATGAAATGTACAACCATTGAGGCATTTTGTCAAACACTTACAACCATAACCCTTAAGGCGATATCACCAAAATTAACTAACTTGAATCTAAGATTACATAATTTCTTTTTCTTTGTCAGTAATGCCAAGAAGTGAACCTAATACATAAGTAGAACTGTCATCCATATTGATTGTTGCATACACAAAAATTTAGGCATATAATGACTATAAATATTTAAGAATTTTTACAAATAGCTTGCAACAATGTAGCTACAACCATTGGGAATTTTGAACAGCGGTTAATAGTCACAAAACAAGCTGCTAACTATTAAACTATCAAATAAGCAGTCACAAATTTATTAAACTATCAATGTATTAACCATTGATACTTTAAAATAATAATTCCAAGTTTATATAATAGATTGATTTCATAAAATGAGATTACTAGGTAAATCACAGCAACAAAAGAAAGCAGCAAGACAAACCACCAGGCAGCAACAACAAATCTGTAAAATATAGAAGATTATAGAACTACATTCTGAAACTCTGGTTTTTGAAATCAAAGTTGGGGTGACATGGCCATAAGGTACAGATACCCCCTGAAGTTAAAATAAATCAAAATAGAAACGCATAGAAATGGGATTATTTAAAACCACAACCAAAAACAAATTCATACTATCTCATTTATCCCTTTTGTCAAACACATACTTTGAAAACTTATCTACAATTGTAAAAAAGAAGGAAAACCCAAATTTGTGCTCTTAAAATGTTTTCATAAAACTCATGGTGCCTGAATGCTTTAGAATTAAGAAATGATGTAATTCAACTTGCAATGAAACTGTACAAAAAAAAAACTTACATAAAATACACTACAGTTATTGCAAAATTCCTTCAACATTTATTGTGCAACATTTGATATACATATAAGTTTCAGTCAACAACCAGATAATCAAAACCATGTAATGAACTACAAAAAGAAACACAATATAATGTTGTCAACATACCTGGCAGTGAATTTATACAACTCAAAAAAATGGGAGTATGCTTTAGCTCCAATGAGGTATGCTCCAGCTCCAATATCCTTACCAACTCATTGTGAACCACCCGGTTTTCCTCCAAACCATATCTAGGAAGAAATTCTCCCCCTTGAACCCCCGAGCTACAAAATCTCACAAGAAGTACCAAAAGACAACAATAGAGAGATTTGCAAGGCAAACTAAGGAAGCAAATTTTCACTTCCTCTCAACACCATTCATGGCCAACCTCAATAGCTAGAGATCTTTCAGATTTATTATGGAAGCAATTGGCTAGTCTCCATATCTCTCCCTCTCACCATTTTCCTCAAGTCTCTTCCACTCTTGGCCTCCTAATCCCCAAGTGAGAATACATGAGACTCATATATAGGAGTAGCAACGAATTCTTGTCATAAAGGAGGAGTAATGTGCATGCATTGGATTCCATTTAGAGGAGTGTAACTTATGCCATTAAAGAGAGAGTAAGAGGAATATTCTATGACATATTTTTAATGAATGAAAAGGAATATGCCATTCTTTGATTACTGCATAAAATAGAGTATAATGAATTATGTAAAAGAGAGAGAGAGAGCCATGAGAGTCATGAAGGAGATGTGTGAATTGATTGAGGAGATAAAATTGACTTGTAATTCCTTTTTAATAATAATATCATAGTCTCGTAAAATATAATAATAATATTAATAACACTGAGGATTCAATCAAGATTGAACTCTTATGATTAATTAAACTTTGCTTGATTACCAATTTATGTAAAGTGATTTACTATTTTTGGAAAGTCGTGCTTGAGATGCTGGACATGACTTTCTATTTTTAGAAATTCATTCAAGAATTATGAGAATGAAATTTTATTTAAGGAAATTCATCCATGAGTGGTATTTTTATTCTGGAGAATATGGATTCCGCACCCCTATTTCATGCATCTCCGTGCCTTAGTAGATTGAGGACTTTGCGCCCTGATCTACTCCAAAGATCCAAGCTTCCACAACTTGATCTTTTTAAATATGCAAGACTCTATGCCCTAAATATACAAGACTCCATGTCTTTATCTTTCTTGGATTTAGGACTCCACACCCTAATTTCCATTCCCTCTCATCTACTGTGCTTTGAAACTTTGCGTTTCCCCTTATGGTATTGATTGTGAGCTTTTACCCATATGATGGTTCGCTGGTAAGACCTTGTTCAAAGACTTGCACACATTACAATCTCATAGATCAAAGGAATCAAATGAATTTCATAATGAAATTAACTTAATCACATTTTACCTAGAATGGTGCATGGCTTCCACAGTCATTTTGGTTTTGAAGAAATGACTTCCACAATCATTCATAATTGAACATCCTTGTTGGAAAATGACCAAGTACCCTACCACATCTTGCTTAGTACAATATTAGACATATATAATCACACAAATCATGTATCATCCATAAAGCATAATTAACCATCTATTCTACATAACCATGAGAATCCATGGGTATATGTTTCTCAATCTTGGATCACCATCCATGTCATACACCTGCTTCATAAATAAGATACAAACAGAAAAAGAAATGTATAACATTTTACTTAACCAAAACCATCTAATACAAATAATCAATGATGCCACATATAAGAGGAAATATAACTATATAAAACATTGTCCCCCAATCCAATGATCAATCTGTCATACATAAACATAAAAGGAAATATAACTATGTATTTAAAACATTATTCCTCAATCAAGTGATCGACCTATCATATATATATATAACCCTTGATAAGAGTGACAAAACTATACTAGAAAAATAGGACACTACATACTCCCCCTCTTGGAGTAAACTTGGCCCGATGTTTAACTAAACAAAACAGGAAACTCAAGACGCATAGAAGATGTATCTTCCAAAGTGGCAGAACTAGGAATGTACGGGTCCCATTGGACCTTTACTTGGTCCACCATGCAACGTCTGAGCTGTCGAGTGTGATGTTCCAAACTGCAAACTGGTTCTGCCTTAAGAGTTCCTTTGTCCGTTACTTGTAATTGATTCCAATCTAAAATGTGAGAAGGATCATGAACATACTTACGTAGTACCGAAATATGAAATACATCATGCATACTGTTGTAGCTTATATTGTGTTTAAGCTTATTATTCATTTTTATCACAATGTGTGGTCTAAAAATCATTGTAGGGGTTCAACCTTAATGAGGCTCTCTTATCCGCAAAGTCTAAAAGAAATGAAGCATTTTATTTATTATATATTAGAATCACAAAGGAAATAATTGTTAAAGAATCGGCCCCGAAGTTAGCCAAGGTTGCTATATACAACAAACCAAATTGCCTATATAAATGGTTATATGGAGCTAGACCTTATATATATATATATATATATATATATATATTCCTATTGAACAAGAAAGAAACAAAGAAATATATCGGATTTCGCAAATGAAATAAGTGTTAAAGTTAAAGGTCTAGACTTTGAAATATATATATATATATATATATATTATATATATATATATATATATATTATATATATATATATATAATATATATATATATATATATATTACGTTTTATAAGTTCGTCGGGTCCGCTGCACCGCAGAGCTATTGTACGTTGGGTTCTGCCGATCACGATTTTTCGATTACGGACCCGAAAATATATATATAACATTTATAATGCCAGTGGGTCTGCAATAACATAGAAGCACCTTTATATATATATATATATATATATAATATATTTATATATATATATATAATATATATATATATATATATAATATATATATAATATATATTATTATATGGGTTCCACTGATTGCGATATGCGATGGCCAGACCCGATATTACATATATTATGTTTAATTCTCCCGTCAGGTCCACGATCATCGCATAACGTTTATATATGTATATGACTTATGCCGATTGTGATTTGCGAAGGAGATCCGGACCCGATATTATATATTCCATGTTTTATATTTTCGGCGGGTCTGCCATATCGCAGCTTGTTAAGGTTTGAGTTAATACATCCATTGATAGCGCCGATTGCGATTTGCGATGGGTTTCAGACCCGATATTACATATGTTATGTTTAACTCTCCCGTCGCGTCCATTATATCACATATCATTAAGTTTTATATTGATATATCATTTGAAAGGGCCGATTGCGATTTGTGGTATGAAGCAGATCTGATGGATTTATGAAGCAGAATTAATTATTTTTCCATAATAATCAAAGGATTGTGTTAATTTTGTTGTGTAAAAGGAAAAATCAACGTTAAAGCCGAATTTGAAGAGGAAGGCAGTTGGGAATGTTTTCTTTGTATTTTGGCCAATCAAAATGCCCGATACATGCGTAAGTCTAGATTTATGCACAAGTCAAAGTCAAGCACTGTTTATTATGGTTAAAGCGGATTAATCATTATTAAGGCATATACAGAAGAACTCAGCGGCCGATTAATAGAGCAAGCCAACAGTTATTCTCATCTTCTAGTTCAATTATTTCTTATTATTGTATGTTATTTGAGGTGTCTTTTACCCTTTGAAAAATTATGTAATAGTTTTTACTTAAGATAGTTAGAGAAGCAGTTTAGTAGTTTGACAATTCCAAAGTTCAGGAAATGTTTCACGATGTATAAGAAGAGGAAAATTTATAGAGAAAGGGTTGGTGGTTTGAATTTTGGAGAACCCGGAGACTAGGCCACTGTATTCTTGATATAACTGTTGATTAATGAAAGAATCAGAAGTTTCCATGAATTGTTGGGTATAATTTTGTAACCTCCTCTGTCATGTGTCATCTTATGTTTTCTTCTTTCAAGTATAGTAATGAAGTTGAAGGTCTTTATTTGCTTATGTAGATAAAGTTAAAATCCCTTAAAAGAGCACTCCTATACTTGAAGTTTTCATCTTCCTTTCTAAGTTATAGATAATAGTTTCTGTGTAAGGCAACATATTATCTTTAATTTCTCCAAGGGTCGCAGATAATAGTTTTTGTGTCAAGCAGCATATTGTCTATGATTCAGTTCTCATTTTCATAATTCTTCTAAGTGACGGATAGTAGGTTTCGTGTTAAGCAACATATTATCTTTAACTTCTCCTTCAAGCTTTCTTCATTCATCATTTGTATCTAGCAACAAATGGCATTCTGAGATGTTTTGGTCATACATGTATTAAGGGATAAAGACCAAGTTTTCCAGGTCCTTCATTTGAGAATACAACAAACAATAAAGTGACAAATAAGTGACAATAAACAATAATCATTAATGTCTTAAGCACAATTTCTCCAAAGCCAGGAAATTGTTTTCTTAAGGTACACAATTAATTGGTGCCGTTGCCGAGGAGAGAAGACAAGAACACTTTTCCGTGGGTTTTTCAATATTTTCCTCTGGTTGTTCAGTGAGGAGGAAATGTTTGGCTGTTTTGAATAAAAGCAATTGAACAAGAGCACTTTTCCTTGGGTTTATTAAGTTTGAAGCTGATTCTTGAGAATGACAAGTTTCAGCAGTTGGTTGTACATTCACACCTATGATTTTCACTTACAACATTGATTGGTGACTCCACTGTACTTTCTCTTTTGGGTTTTAATGGCTCTCCCTGCATTCTTAGTCCATAAATATGATCCATTTGATTTTACTGGGATCACTGGCTATCTCATGATATGCCTGCATTTTATGTCTGGAACGAGTACCTTCCAAAATTCAGTAGAAAGGAATATGAAGATCCAGCTCAATACCTCCAAGAGTTTCATGAATGCATGGAGCAGCAGCGCATCATTCATGAAGATGTGAAGATGAAGTTGTTTTTGTTTTCTTTGGACCTAGAAGCTAGGGTTTGGTTCAGGTCTCTACCTCGTTCAAGCATTTCATCTTTGAAATATTTCCATTCAGTATTCAATTCTTGTTGTAGAACTTATCATCCTCACAAGTTTCTTTTTGAAGGTTGTTGTGAATATTATGATGCTAAAGAAACTTTAAAGGCTCAAGATATTCTTGTTGATGAAACTAATGATTTTGTTGATAATATATCAAGCATTCATAGAGGTTATAGCCAGATTAATCAAATTCAAGCAAACACATTAGAGATAGACACAAATATGGTGTTTGCAGGAAAAGCACCAGAGACACGGCCTATCCAAGACAAGGGAAAGGCAAAGATGGAATCCTTAAAGTCAAACATTGGAGGATATGTGTAATTAAAACTTTTTCAGATAGGTTGAATAAGTTAGAGTTAGAAAATAAGAATTTTTAGAGACCTACGTTTTATGCAGTAGATGAAGATGAACTTGGTATTGAAGGAGAAGAGTATGAATATGATGAAACGGGTGCCATTCATGATGAAAATAAAATTGATGAATATTGGGAGCAATTCTCTGATTTTATGCAGACTAAACTACATAAGAAATATGACTTTAGATTGAGGAAAAGATCAAGAAGTCAAGAAAATAAAAGTGAGCAGCAAGTTTCAACTTCTTCACTAAAGGTGACTCCACAAGAATCTCAGCCCGCAAAAACAAGTGAATAAAGGAAATCAAGGGAGTATTCAGATGGAGGAAAATTCAAACATGCATCAAGAATTTCTTCTCAGCAGTCGAGAAGATGAAGAAATAGTTAAGTTGCAAATAAATCCCCAGATTTCCTATTTTGTTAAATTTGATGATCCTCCTATCTATAATGAAAATGGTTTAAATGGGGAACAAGATGAAGCTCTTCAAGTTCATCAGTTGGGTGTTGAACATACAGGACGAAACTAGCAAGTGGGATATGTTGGACAACAATATATTGAGCCATCTATCATAGCAAAAGAGGCTATCTTATGTGAAAAGAAAGATGATAAAGAGATTGTATATCATTGCATTGAAGAACATAAGGATGCCCATGGATCCTGATTGGGATTTGAAACGTTGGCAGAAAATGGTTCTTACTGTGGATTCTCCGGTAACGAAGTCAAAAGAAATAAACCAAAGAGGTCTTAAATCCAGAATCTATTTGAAGTTGATCATATGTCACATAGTAATGTGACAAAATTTATTTTTCTTCCCGAGGTTAGAATTACAAATTATTTTCAATCAAAGCTTAAATATGAAAAGTGGAGACATGAAAGTGACATCGATCATTTTCTTAAAGATGTTGCTGATTGTTATGTTGAACATATTATCCCAAAAAAAGGTTCAATTGAGTAGGAACCTTCATACATAGCAAATTACTTTTTTGGAGCTGATCAAGAACATATTTTTTCTCATACTTTTGAATATCCTGTGGTAGATTACATGGAAGAATTTATTAGCAGTAGACACATATAATTTTGTGGATATATTCTTAATTTTCACTGTGAGCTGCTTTTATGCACAATTTATTTTTTGTTCAGGATGAATTGCATTTTCAAGATTCATTGGCATAATGGTTCTAGATTAAGCACTCAAATGCCAACCTGGTACCATTGGAAGATTGACTTCACCTGATGGAGATCAATCATGTACATATGTAGGAACTTGTACATAAATAAGCTCAGGTGTTGAGCATTTGGTTTTCTAGTTGTAGTTCTTCAGTCTAATCATTAGTTGATGAAAAAGGGTGACTTTCCTAGTTGGAAACAGGTTTGCAGAGGCTTCAGATTTCAAGATTGTTAGGTTCCAGTTTGTCAAATTTTAGGGTTTTCACAGTTTTGGACTCCATGCCCAACTAAGGCTACTGATTTGCGATTCTCAATATTTTGCTATAAAAGTGCAAGCATCTTATCACTGCAGATATCGACGTGGGATCACTGTACAAAATTTTCACACAGTTAAGCTTGGCAAAGCAATATATGACTCCATGCCCAATGGATAAGGCATTGATCTACGGTTCTTAGTGATTTTGTGGAAAAAGCACTATCCCGAGTTGGAGCCAGATGTTGTAGCTTATTGTGTTTAAGCTTATTATTCGTTTTTATCACAATGTGTGGTCTAAAAATCATTGCAGGGGTTCAACCTTAATGAGGCTCTCTTATCCGCAAAGTCTAAAAGAAATGAAGCCTTTTATTTATTATATATTAGAATCACAAAGGAAATAATTGTTAAAGAATCGGCTCGGAGTAGCCAAGGTCGCTATACAAACAAATCAAATCGCTATATAAATGGTTATATGGAGCTAGATACGATATATATATATATGTGTGTGTGTGTGTGCATATTGAAACAAGAAAGAAACAAAGAAATATATCAGATTCACAAATAAAACAAGTGTTAAAGTTAAAGTTGTGGACTTGAAATATATATATTATGCTTTATAAAGTTCGTTGGGTCCACTGCATTGTAGAGCTATGTACGTTGGGTTCCGCCGATCGCGATTTGCGATGACAGACTCGAAAATATATATGTTACATTTCTAATGCCGACAGATCTGCAATAACATAAAGCGCCTTTATATATATTATATATATATTATATATATATATATTATATATATATATATATATATATATATATATATATATATATATTTAATATATATATATTAATATATATATATATATATATATATATTATGGGTTCATCAATTTCAATATGCGATGGCTGGACCCGCTATTACATATATTATGTTTAATTCTCCTATCGGGTCCACAATCATCGCATAACATTTATATATGTATATGACTTATGCCGATTACGATTTGCGATGGGTTTCGGACCCGATATTACATATGTTATGTTTAACTCTATCGTCGTGTCTATTATATCGCATATCATTAAGTTTTATATTGATATATCATTTGAAAGGGCCGATTGTGATTTGCGATACGAAGCGGTTCTGATGGATTTATGAAGCATAATTAATTATTTTTGAGTTCCAAAATAATCAAAGGTTTAAGTTAATTTTGCTGTGTAAAAGGAAAAATTAGCGTTAAAGCCGAATATGAAGAGGAAGGCAGTTGGACATGTTTTCTTTGTATTTTGGCCAATCAAAATGCCCGATACATGCGTAATTCCAGATTATGCACAAGTCAAAGTCAAGCATTTTTTATTATGGTTAAAGCGGATTAATCATTATTAAGGCATATACAAAAGAACTCATCGGTCGATTAATAGAGCAAGCCAACAGTTATTCTCATCTTCCAGTTCAATTATTTCTTATTATTGTATATTCTATGAGGTGTATTTTACCCTCGGTAAAATTCTGTAATAGTTTTTACTTAAGATATTTAGAGAAGCAGTTTAGTAGTTTGACAGTTCCAAAGATCAGGAACTGTTTCACAATGTATAAGAAGAGGAAAATTTACAGAGAAAGGGTTGGTAGTTCGAATTTTGGAGAACCCGGAGACTAGGTCACTGTATTCCTGATATAACTGTTGATTAATGAAAGAATCAAAAGTTTCCATGAATTGTTGGGTATAATTTTGTAACCTTCTCTATCATGTGTCATCTTATGTTTTCTTCTTTCAAGTATAGTAATGAAGCTGCTAGTCTTTATTTGCTTATGTAGATAAAGTTAAAATCCCTTAAAAGAGTGATCCTACACTTGAAGTTTTCATCTTCCTTTCTAAGTTATAGATAATAGTTTATGTGTAAGGTAGCATATTATCTTTAACTTCTCCAAGGGTCGCAAATAATAGTTTCTATGTCAAGCAGCATATTGTCTATGATTCAATTCTCATTTTCATAATTCTTCTAAGTGACAGATAGTAGGTTCTGTGTTAAGCAACATATTATCTTTAACTTCTCCTTCAATCTTTCTTCATTCATCATTTATATCTAGCAACAAATGACATTTTGAGATGTTCTGGTCATACATGTATTAAGGGCTAAAGACCAAGTTTTCTAGGTCCTTCATTTGAGAATACAACAAACAATAAAGTGACAACAAACAATAATCATTAATGTCTTAAGCACAATTTCTCCACAGCTAGGAAATTGGTTTCTTAAGGTACAACATTAATTGGCGCCGTTGTCGGGGAGAGAAGACAAGAACACGTTTCCATGGGTTTTTCAATATTTTCCTCTAGTTATTCAGTGAGGAGGAAATGTTTGGCTGTTTTGAATAAAAGAAATTGAATAAGAACACTTTTCCTTGGGTTTATTAAGTTTGAAGCCGATTCTTGAGAATGACAAGTTTCAGCAGTTGGTTGTACATTCACACCTGTGATTTTCACTTGCAACATTGATTAGCGACTCCACTATACTTTGAAGTTTTCTCTTCTGGGTTTTAATGGCTCTCCCTGCATTCTTAGTCCATAAATTTGATCCATTTGATTTACTAGGATCACCGCCTATCCTCATGATATGCCCTCATTTTATGTCCGGAATGAGTATCTTCCAAAATTTAGTAGAAAGGAATATGAAGATACAGCTTAGCACCTCCAAGAGTTTCATGAATGCATGGAGCAGTAGGGCATCATTCATGAAGATGTGAAGATGAAGTTGTTTTTGTTTTATTTGGACCTAGAAGCTAGGGTTTGGTTCAGGTCTTTGCCTCGTTCAAGCATTTCATCTTTGAAAGATTTCCATTTAATATTCAATTCTTATTGTAGAACTTATTATCCTCACAAGTTTCTTTTTGAAGGTTGTTATGAATATTATGATGCTAAAGAAAATTTAAAGGCTCAAGATAATCTTATTGATGAAAATAATGATTTTGCTGATAATATATCAAGCATTCAGAGAGGTTATAGCCAGATTAATTAGATTCAAACAAACACATTAGAGATAGAGGCAAATCTAGTGGTTGCAAGAAAAGCACTAGAGACATGGCATATCCAAGACAAGGGAAAGGCAAAGATGGAATCCTCTCAAAGTAAAACATTGGAGGATATGTGTAATATAATTAAAACTTTGTCAGATAGGTTGAATAAGTTAGAGTTAGAAAATAAGAATTTTCAGAGACCTATGTTATATGCAGTAGATGAAGATGAACTTGATATCGAAGGAGAAGAGTATGAATATGATGAAAAAGGTGCCATTCATGATGAAAATAAAATTGATGAATATTGGGAGCAATTCTTTGATTTTATGCAAACTGAACTACATAAGAAATATGACTTGAGATTGAGGAAAAGATCAAAAAGTCAAGAAAATAAAAGTGAGCAGCAAGTTTCAACTTCCTCACTAAAGGTGACTTCACAAGAATCTCAACCTGCAAAACAAGTGAATAAAGGAAATCAAGAGAGTATTCAGATGGAGGAAAATTCAAACATGCATCAAGAATTTCTGCTCAGCAGTTGAGAAGAGGAAGAAATAATTAAGTTGCAAATAAGTCCCCAGATTTCCTATTTTGTTAATTTTGATGATCCTCCTATCTATAATGAAAATGGTTTAAATGGGGAACAAGATGAAACTCTTCAAGTTCATCAGTTGGGTGTTGTACATACAGGAAGAAACCAACAAGTGGGATATGTTGGACATCAATATATTGAGCCATCTATAATAGCAAAAGAGGCTATCTTATGTGAAAAGAAAGATGATAAAGAGATTGTATATCGTTGCATTGAAGAACATAAGGATGCCTATGGATCAGAGGTAAACATACTATTTGAAGTTGATCATATGTCGTATAGTAATGTGACAAAATTTCTTTTTTCTTCCCGAGGTTAGAATTACAAATTATTTTCAATCAAAGCTTAAATATGAAAAGTGGAGACATGAAAGTGACATAGATCATTTTCTTAAAGATGTCGCTGATTGTTCTGTTGAACATATTATCCCAACAGAAGGTTCAATTGAGCAGGAACCTTCATACATAGAGAATTTCTTTTTTGGAGCTAATCAAGAACATATTTTTTCTCATACTTTTGAAGATCCTGTGGCAGATTACATGGAAGAATTTATCAGCAATATACACATATCATTTTGTGGATATATTATTAATTTTCGTTGTGAGTTGCTTTTATGCATAATTTATTTTTTGTTCAGGATGAATTGCATTTTCAAGATTCATTGGCAGAATGGTTCTAGATTAAGCACTCAAATGCTAACCTGGTACCATTGGAAGATTGACTTCACCTGATGGAGATCATTCATGTACATATGTAGGAACTTGTACATAAATAAGCTTAGGTGTTGAGAATTTGGTTTTCTAGTTGCAATGCTTCAGTTTAATCATTAGTTGATGAATAAGGGTGACTTTCCAAGTTGGAAACTGGTTTGTAGAGGCTTTAGACTTCAAGATTGTCAAGTTCCAGTTTGTCAAATTTTAGGGTTTTCACAGTTTTGGACTCCATGCCCAACTAAGGTTACTGATTTGCGATTCTCAATATTTTTCTATCAAAGTGAAAGCATCTTATCATTGCAGATATCGACGTGGGATCACTGTACAAAATTTTCACACAGTTAAACTTGGCGAAGCAATATATGACTCCATGCCCAATGGATAAGGCACTAATCTATGGTTCTTAGTGCTTCTGTGGCAAAAGCACCATCCCCAGTTGGAGCCAGATTTTGTAGCTTATATTGTGTTTAAGCTTCTTATTCATTTTTATCACAATGTGTGGTCTAAAAATCATTGCAGGGGTTCAACCTTAATGAGGCTCTCTTATCCGCAAATTCTAAAAGAAATGAAACATTTTATTTATTATATATTAGAATCACAAAGGAAATAATTGTTAAAGAATTGGCTCCAGAGTAGCCAAGGTTGCTATAAAAACAAATCAAATCGCTATATAAAATGATTATATGTAGCCAGACCCGATATATCTATATCTATATGTAATATATATATATATATATATATATATATATGGATCCGCCGATTGCGATATTGCGATGGCCGGACTCGATATTAAATATATTTATGTTTAATTCTCCCGTCGGGTCCGCGATCATTGCATAACGTTTATATATGTATATGACTTATGCCGATTGCGATTTATGACAGAGATCTGGACCTGATATTATATATGCCATGTTTTATATTTTCAGCAGGTTCGCCATATCGCAGATTATTAAGGTTTGGGTTAATACATCCATTGATAGCGCCGATTGCGATTTGCGATGGGTTTCAGACCCGATATTACATATATTATGTTTAACTCTCCAGTTGCATCCGTTATATCACATATCATTAAGTTTTATATTGATATATCATTTGAAAGGGCCGATTGTGATTTGCAATATGAAGCGGATCCGATGGATTTATGAAGCAGAATTAATTATGAGTTCCATAATAATCAAAGGTTTGCGTTAATTTTGCTATGTAAAAGGAAAAATCAACGTTAAAGCCAAATCTAAAGATGAAGGCAGTTGGGCATGTTTTCTTTGTATTTTGGCCAGTCAAAATGCCTGATACATGCGTAAGTCCATATTTATACACAAGTCAAAGTCAAGCACTGTTATTATGGTTAAAGTGGATTAATAATTATTAAGGCATATACAGAAGAACTCAATGACTGATTAACAGAGCAAGCCAACAGTTATTCTCATCTTCTAGTTCAATTATTTCTTATTATTGTATGTTCTTTGAGGTGTCTTTTACCCTCTGTAAAATTCTGTAATAGTTTTTACTTAAAATAGTTAGAGAAGCAGTTTAGTAGTTTGACAGTTCCAAAGATCAGATACTGTTTCACAATGTATAAGAAGAGGAAAATTTATAGGGAAAGGGTTGGTGGTTCAAATTTTAGAGAACCCAGAGACTAGGCCACTGTATTCCTGATATAACTGTTGATTAATGAAAGAATCAGAAGTTTCCATGAATTGTTGGGTATAATTTTGTAACCTTCTCTGTCATGTGTCATCTTATGTTTTCTTCTTTCAAGTATAGTAATGAAGCTGTAGGTCTTTATTTTCTTATGTAGATAAAGTTAAAATCCCTTAAAAGAGCACTCCTATACTTGAAGTTTTCATCTTCCTTTCTAAGTTATAGATAATAGTTTCTATGTAAGGCAACATATTATTTTTAACTTCTCAAAGGGTCGTAGATAATAATTTCTGTGTCAAGCAACATATTTTCTATGATTTAGTTCTCATTTTCATAATTCTTCTAAGTGACAGATAATAGGTTTTGTGTTAAGCAACATATTATCTTTAACTTCTCCTTCAAGCTTTCTTCATTCATCATTTATATCTAGCAACAAATGGCATTTTGAGATGTTCTGGTCATACATGTATTAAGGGCTAAAGACCAAGGTTTCCAGGTCCTTCATTTGAGAATACAACAAACAATAAAGTGGCGAATAAGTGACAACAAACAATAATCATTAATGTCTTAAGAACAATCTCTCCACAGCCAGGTAATTGGTTTCTTAAGGTACAACACATATGATGAAAGACTAGTGGTAAAACAAGATGATATGCCATAGGTCCAACCCTTTCGATGATCTCAAAAGGCCCAAAAAATCGAGGAGAGAGCTTAGATCCTTTCCCAAACCTAATAGAGCTTTTCTAAGGTTTTACTCGAAGAAAAACAAATTCCCCTTCTTTAAAACTACGATCCACTCTATCGATATCAACATAGCTCTTTTTTCTATCATGTGCCTGCTTTAATCTTTGCCTTATATGACACACTTTTTCTTCCATTTCTTGAAGAATTTGAGGACCTATTGAGATTTTGTCCTCTAATCTATCCCAACTTAAAGGTGTTCTACATGGTCTTCCATACAATAACTCGTAAGGTGCCATACCAAGGGAGCGGTGATAATTGTTATTGTAAGCAAACTCCACTAGAGGAAGATAATCTTCCCACTTAGATTGTTGATCCATTACATACATTCTAAGCATGTCCTCTAACACTTGATTTACTCTTTCAGTTTGGCCATCAGTCTCGGGATGATAAGTTGTACTGAAATTTAATTGTGTCTGAAGGGCTCCTTGGAAACTAGTCCAAAATGTTCCTGTAAATATAGAGGCCCTATCTGATATGATTTTCTTAGGAAAACCATGAAGTCTAACTACCTCCTTAATAAATACTTGTGCTATTTCAGATGCTTTGTAAGTATCTCTAATGGGTATAAAATGGGCACTCTTAGTAAGTTTATTTACCACCACCAAAATGGTGTTATTCCTTTTGGTTGTTTCAGGTAATTCAACAATAAATTCCATAGATATTGCTTCCCATTTGGACTTAGTAATGTTATGCGGTTGCAACAATCCTGCTGGATGACCATGTTCTGCTTTAACTCGCTGACATTCCAAACATTTCGCCACAAAATTTGCTACGTCCTTCTTCATGCCTGCCCAAAAGAAAATTTGCTTTGAATCAACATACATCTTCTGGACTTTAGGGTGAGCCATATATGTTGCACGGTGAGCTTCTTTCAAACTGAACTCATGAAGTCCATCTTGATTTGGAACTACAATCTTTTGCATGAATCTCACCATACCATCATCATCACAAGAATACCCTTCTACCTTGTTTTTCTTAGTCCCCTCCCCGTAAAGAGAAACTTTAACTTCCTTGCACCATTCATCTACATCTTGTGCCCTCAAGATGCACTCCTGTAAATCAATCTTCAATGGAATTATTGAAAATATTCATGGTCTTCGACTGAGTGCATCAACTACTTTGTTCAATGTACCCTTGATATAAGTTATGTCAAAATAGTATTCACTTAGGAGTTTTGACCACATTCTTTGCCTAGCATTTAGATCATTTTGACTAAATATATGTTGCAAACCTCTGTGATCTGTTTTCAATTCAAATTTCTTTCCCACCAGATAATGTCGCCAAAGTCGTAAGGCATGAACTATAGCTGCTAGTTCTAGATCATGGGTTTCATAGTTTTCCTCATGCGTCCTTAACTTCCTAGAGGCATATGTAACCACCCTACCATCTTGTGATAATACCGCACCCAATCCATCTTTTGATGCATCGATACATACTATGAATGGTCTATCCATATCTGGAACCTTAAGTATTAGAGTTGTAGCCAAACATTGTTTGAGCTTGGAAAATGCTTGCTCACACTTATTTGTCCAATTAAATTGTACTCCCTTCCTAAGCAATGAAGTGATAGGGCTGGCTATTTTTGAAAACTCCTCTAGAAATCTCCAAAAATATCCTGCCATACCCATGAAGCTACGCACTTTATGCACATTAGAGGGTGTTGGCCATTATGAAATTGCATCGATCTTTGCTGAGTCAACAACAATGCCTTCGCTGGAGATAATGTGTGCAAGATAATGGATTTTTTATTGGAAAAAAAGAACATTTGGACATTTTTTCATAAAGTTTATTTTCTCTTAAGCATTGCCACACCAATCTCAGGTGTTGCTCATGCTCTTATGGGGAATTTGAATAGATTAAGATTTTATCGAGGAACACTTGTACAAATTTGTCCAAGTAATTCCTAAATACACCATTCATCAGACTCATAAACACTCATGGGGCATTAGATAATCCAAAAGGAACAACCACGAACTCATAATGACCAAAACGAGTTTGAAAAGCAGTTTTGGAAATATCCTCTTCTTTAACTCTATGCTGGTGATATTCAGATCGAAGATCAATCTTGGAGAATATGGTGGCTCCCTTCATTTGATAAAATAGATCATCAATTCGAGGCAAAGGATATTGATTTCTAATAGTTACTCGATTCAATTGCCTGCAGTCAACATAGAGCCGAAGGGATCCATCCTTCTTCTTTACAAATATCACTGGAGCTCCCTAAGGTGAAACACTAGGTCTAATCATACCCCTATCCAATAACTCTTGAAGTTTCACTTGCAACTCATGAAGTTCAACAATAGACATTCGTTAGGGAGCCTTAGATATAGGTTTGATACCAGGCTCTAGCTCTATGGAGAAGTCAATCTCCCACTTTGGAGGTAAACTAGGCAATTCCTCTGGAAAGACATCAGAGAATTATGAAAGGAAAGGATATTGTTCAAGGGATGAAAGCTCTCCCTCATTTAAAGTCATTACAACATACATTTGACATCTTTTCCTAAGACTTATCTTCATCTGCAAGAATGAGATAAGTCTTAAAGAAATAGGTTTCCTTTCCCCATGAATAACCATAGGTTTGCCCTCATCACTCAAAAATTGAAGGGTTTTGCTTTGACAACTAAGCAAAGTCTAATGGGCTTCAAGTCAGTCCATCCCAATTATCACATCGTAGTGACCAAATGGCGTCACATAAAGATTCAAATTTGTGACACACACTCCCAAGTCTAAAGGGCACTCTTGCGCTAAGCATTCAACCTTTTGAGATCGCCCTAAGGCCATCTAAACGTGATCAAAATCATTTTTTTCTATCACTACTAATTTACATTTCGATAAAGCATTAGGAGAAATAAAAATTTCAGTTGCACCAGGATCAATCAAAATAGTAACAACCATACCAATTATCTTACGTGATGCTTCAAGCACTGTAGACTGATGCTCGACTTGGCGATTTTGCACAACTGCATGAATCCTATGGGCTCTGCCTATATCTCTAACAGTGGCTTGTTCCTGCTCTAATTGTGCTTTAGTCTTCTTTTCAGGGCAATCTTGCTCATAATGAGGTCCTCCACAAGTCCAACATCCATTAGTGGGAGCAATTTTCATAAATTTGACCCTTTTATTAGGTGTTTTTTCAGTGCGAGCATTACTATGTTGAAGATGTTGCCTTGGGTTATTTCTTTGGTTCTTAAAAATATGATTCTTTTGAAATCCTCGATGATGTGAAACACCTGACTTATGTCTTACATATTGGCCTCCCCTTCGAGGAGATTTCCCATGGAATGATAGATTTGGGGTTTTATCCCCTCCTTTGTTCCCCAATAATTCTTCCTTAGCGATAATTTCTTGTTGCACTACCTCATGTAACGTAGTAGGCCTCAAAATGCACACCTTTTCCTTTATAATAGGATTTAATCCATACAAAAACTTGTTTACCTTGAGGGCTTCAGTATTTATATGGGTATAATATCTAAGCAACTCCATGAATCGTGCTTCATATTCAAGGATTGTCTTAGTTCCTTGCTTAAGATCATGGAACTCATTCAATTTCCTCTCCATGTATTCAGTAGAAAGGTACTTTGCTCGAAATTCCTCTTCAAATTGTTCCCATGTCAAGTTAGACATGGAGTATCCCAATTGTGATTCTAAGTTCCTCCACCATAATAGTGCACTCTCCTTAAGTTGGTATATAGCCAAATTTACCTTTTGGTTGCTAGAATAATTCCGCAACTCAAAACATAGGTGCATGTTTTTCAACCAAGCTTCTGCTATCTCCCCTTTTGTGGTACCCTTAAAGATAGGAAGCTTAATTTTTCCAACTCTCTACGTACATCTCCATCAGATGGTATTTCTTGCCTCTCTAATTGAGATGAAGAACCAAGAACTGAAGGATTTCCCCCAACCCTACTAATCAAGACTTCAGTCATCTTTTGGAAAGATAAAATCATATCCCTTAGTGCCCTGATGGATATTTGCTCAAATTCTTTATCTTGGGGAGGTGGAGATGAGACTTCCTTCCTCCTCCTTGATGTTCTCTCCATGATTACTTAACCTGACCAAGGGAAAATTTAGGTAAGTAAATAAATATTAGTAGGCAAGCCCTAGGTCCTAGAGTTTTAACCTGCTTTGATACCATATGTAAGGTCCCACCTTACCAACCATCAATATTATACTAAGGCTGACTCCAAATGCTATTTAAGTTTAAGTTTTTAAGATGTAAAAGTTAATGCAAGGTTATATATCTATATTTTTATTTTTATTGGTATTCTTTACACTACATACTAATTTCTACTAACTAACTAACCCATGGTAATATTAAACTTCTCATTAAGGCTATAGGGTATTGGTTCCTCAAGATACAAAACTTACAACCATAAGTCTTAAAATCACTTTTAAATGATAGTGTCTTTAGTGGGATAAATAATATCAATATTTACAAACCACAATTTCCAATAAGCTAATTTTTCATTCTATTGCAATTAAGAGTGTTTAAGAGTGACTAGTTTGATTTTGTTCTAGATAATATGCCTATGAATTCTTTGGTAAAACAAAGGGAAGAAAAACAAGATAATTCAACTTCTAAAGGTGTGGTTTCCAATTATTATGAATTCATATGTGAGCTAACAATTACAACATTTCACCTAACCAATTTGCCTTCCATTGGTTTTTAATTCAATGGAACCATCATGCTTAATCTTTGAGATATCTGCAAAAACACCTTGGTTGCAAATCCTAAATTTACTTAGTCATTTTTATAGACAATTCATAGATGTAATTAGCTACAACCATTGTAGCATTATGTCAAACAGTTTGCAAGCATGAAATGTACAACCATTGAGGCATTTTGTCAAACACTTACAACCATAACCCTTAAGGCGATTTCACCAAAATTAACTAACATGAATCTAAGATTACATAATTTCTTTTTCTTTGTCAGTAATGCCAAGAAGTGAACCTAATACATAAGTAGAACTATCATCCATCTTGATTGTTGCATGTACAAAAATTTAGGCACATAATGACTATAAATATTTAAGAATTTTTACAAATATCTCGCAGCGATGTAGCTACAACAATTGGGAATTTTGAACAACGGTTAACAGTCACAAAACACGCTGCTAACTATTAAACTATCAAATAAGCAGTCACACGTTTATTAAACTATCAATGTATTAACCATTGATACTTTAAAATAATAATTCCAAGTTTATATAATAGACTGATTTCATAAAAAAAGATTACCAGGTAAATCACAGCTACAAAAAAAAGCAGCAAGACAAACCACTAGGTAGCAGCAACAAATCTGTAAAATATAGAAGATTACAGAACCGGATTCTGAAACTCTATTTTTTGAAATCAAAGTTGGGGCGACATGGCCATAAGGTACAGATACCCCCTGAAGTTAAAATAAATCGAAACAGAAATGCCCAGAAATGCGATTATTTAAAACCACAACCAAAAACAAATTCATACTATCTCATTTATCCCTTTTGTCAAACATATACTCTGAAAACTTATCTACAACTATAAAAAGAGAAGGAAAACCCAAATTTGTGCTATTAACATGTTTTCATAAAACTCATGGTAGCCTGAATGCTTCAGTGATTAAGATATGTTGTAATTCAACTTGCAATGAAATTGTACAAAAAAAAACTTACATAAAATACACTACAGTTATTGCAAAATTCCTTCAACATTTATTGTGCAGCATTTGATATACATATAAGTTTCAGTCAACAACCAGATAAGAAAAACCATGAACTACACAAAGAAACACAATATAATGTTGTCATCATACCTGGCAGTGAATTTATACAACTAAAAAAAAATGGGAGTATGCTCTAGCTCCAATGAGAGTATGCGCCAGCCACAATAACCTTACCAACTCATTGTGAACCACCCAGTTTTCCTCCCAACCATATCTAGGAAGAACTTCTCCCCTCGGAACCCCCGAGCTGCAAAAGCTCACAAGCAGTACCAAAAACAACAGTAGAGAGATTTGCAAGGCAAACTAAGGAAGCAAATTTTCACTTCCTCTCAATACCATTCATGGCCAACCTCAATAGCTAGAGATCTTAGGATTTTAACAATAATTTCAGATTTATTATGGAAGCGATTGGCTACTCTCCATATCTCTCCCTTTCACTATTTTCCTCAAGTCTCTTCCACTCTTAGCCTCCTAATCCCCAAGTGAGAATACATGAGACTCATATATAGGAGGAGCAACGAATTCTTGTCATAAAGGAGGAGTAATGTGCATGCATTGGATTCCATTTAGAGGAGTGTAACTTATTCCATTAAGGAGAGGTATGCATGCCTTAGTTAAGGAGAGTGTAACATATGCATTAAAGAGAGCGCAAGAGGAATATTTTATGACATATTTTTAATGAGTGAAAAGGAATATGCCATTCTTTGATTAGTGCATAAAATGGAGTATAATGAATTATTTAACAGAGAGAGAGAGAGAGAGAGAGAGAGAGAGAGAGTCATGAAGAAGATGTGTGAATTGATTGAGGAGATAAAATTGACTTGAATTCTTTTTAATGAAAATATTATTAATATGAGGATTCATCAAGATTGAACTATGGATTAAATTAATGATTAAGTTAATTTCATTTTTCTTCAACTCTGCTTGATTACCAATTTATGTAAAGTGATTTACTATTTTTGGAAAGTCGTGCTTGAGATGCAGGACATGACTTTCTATTTTTAGAAAGTCATTCCAGAATTGTGAGAATGAAATTTTATTTAAGGAAATTCATCCATGAGTGGTATTTTTATTTTGGAGAATAGGGATTTCGCACCCCTATTTCATGCATCTCCGTGCCTTAGTAGATTGAGGACTTTGCACCTTGATCTACTCCAAAGATCCAAGCTTCCACAACTTGACCTTTTTAAATTCAGGACTCCGCACCCTAAATATACAAGACTCCATGTCTTTATATTTCTTGGATTTAGGACTCCACGCCCTAATTTCCATGTCCTCTCATCTACTGTGCTTTGAAACTTTGCCTTTCTCCTTATGGTACTGATTGTGAGCTTTTACCCATCTGAGACCTGCACACGTTACAATCTCATAGATCAAAGGAATCAAATGAATTTCATAATGAAATTAACTTAATCACATTTTACCCACAATGTGTATGGCCTCCACAGTCATTTTGGTTTTGAAGAAATGACTTCCACAGTCATTCATAATTGAACATCCTTGTTGGAAAATGACCAGGTACCCTACCACATCCTGCTTAGTGCAATATTAGACATATATAATCACACAAATCATGTATCATCCATAAATCATAATTAACCATCTATTCCGCATAACCATGAGAATCCATGGGTATATGTGTCTCAATATTAGATCACCATCCATGTCATACACCTGCTTCAAAAATCAGATGCAAACATAAAAAAATTGTATAACATTCTACTTAACCAAAACCATCTAATACAGGTAATCAATGATGCCACATATAAGAGGAAATATAACTATATAAAACATTGTTCCCCAATCCAGTGATCAATCTGTCATACATAAACATAAAAAGAAATATAACTATGTATGTAAAACATTATTCGTTAATCAAGTGATCAACCTATCACATATATATATAACCCTTGATAGGAGTAACAAAACTATACTAGAAAAATAGAACACTACACACACAGATATATATATAGCGTTGTGTACAATTTAATTACCACCGCATATGGTTATTCATTACGAGGAATTTACAATTAATAATACATGTCAACACTTTGAATGACCTTAGTATACATTACAAACCATTTGTATGAGAATTACATGTGGTATATTATCACGACGACTTTCAAGATTGTTGAACTCATTTGCTCACTTGTCTTTGGACAGAGTTCGGTCCCATTTGCGATTGGTGTATACTATTACTCTTTGAAATTTTTAGTTATTAGATATGGTTAAAATCCTTTACCGCTAGCCACGATTTCTCATAACCACAATTCACGTTCATTTTGAAGGTATATTCATTTATTTACAAAAGTGTTTATAGTGATTTACTCTACCAATGTTTTCTTCCTTTCTAAACAAATTATTTGACTTCTTGATGTGTTTTATTTGTAGGTAATCAAAATAACTAGATTGTTTTAAGTCTAGATTGATTCCTCGACTACAATTTCCTTGCAAGGGTTTCTTTGTCTTCAGCGTAGTTGTCAACTTCTCAAGGAAATTTTAAAATTTGCCTTAATACAGGTTAAAACTTAAGGTTTACATTTGAAATCTATCTGTTGATTTATTGTGAATTTACAGAGTTACAAATTTTCAAACCCTAATACATAATTCAATCTATCTTGGTAAATTTTATTCTTGGAAGAATTACATCGAATGGGTTCTTCTTTTCGTCCAATTTCATTTTTGATTTGGTGACAATTTAGTTTCTCTTTATAAGCTCCATCACAAATCTACTTTCAATTGCATTCATTCTTTTTGCGACTGGTTTTGTAGGTACATTTTAGGGTTTTATGCCCAAGTTTTCTTTGTGGTGTTTTCCAGGCTGCCATCCATGTCAGCTTGGTCTTTTAAATTCTAAGGTTTAGTATTATTAGTTCTTTTTAGAATGACTCAATTGTTTTAGGTATATTACTGTAAAACAAATGTTTTATTTTATTTTATTTTCTTTTGTACTAATCTATTTTCTGTGGCTAGGGTTTTTCTGAAATCCTAGACCTTCTGTGCTATTGAACTGTTTATTAACTTTGTTCTATGATCTTAAAAATTTAGGGTTTTATAATTGCAATCCCTAACACTTAGGATATGTCTAGGTACTCTTTTCCTTTAAATGAATTTAGACCTAAACATAGGTCTCGACAACTCATGCAGACACATGGACATAGCCATGGGTTATATTTTCTATTTTTCTTTTGTTTAG
>APFE030431775.1:0-20115 GCA_000404065.3 Pinus taeda | reverse complement strand
AGCCTTCAATTAATTGAAAAAAAGATTACATATGGTACACGTCTTTATAAGTGTAAAGACCAACAAAAGACAGATCCATTGATGATTAACAATCTACAAGGTCAACAAAACCCAAAAAATTACACATAAAACCTCCAACCATTTTACAACTTGGTAGCCATTCGATAAGAAGCCCAATGGTTCGACGGTCCTTAAAGAAATCACATCGGAAACTTACGCGACCCTTACCCGCTTTATGGAGCCAGCAGAAAAAATAAACTAATGGTGTATAAAACTTTGGGTTTGCTCTTAGACTTAACTTTCGCCCATTTTGAAACCTGATATCCTTCCGATCAAGAACTCAAATGATCTGATGGTCCTTAATGATATTGCACCGGAAACATGCGCGACTCTTGCCCGCTTCACGGATTCGATAAGGATTATAAGCCATTGGTTTATAAAAATTTTGGTCCGCTCAAGACTTAACCTTCGATCACTTTTAAAACCCGATATCCATTCGATCAAGCCCCTTTTGATCCAACGGTCCTCAATGATATCGGCATTTACCCGCTTTACGGAGCTGATAAAGATTATAAACCATTGATCTATAAATCTTTGGGTCTGCTTGTAGACTTAACCTCCGATCATTTTCAAACCCGATAGCCATTCGATAACGAAGGCCATCAAAACCTATGGTCTACGACCCTTCAACTAGCCTGTTGTTTACCGAATACTCATCCCCTATAATTAGCTCTGACTGAAGCATTGATTGTGGGATCGATTGTTAGGATTTACTGCGCCACTCTCCTACTTTTGCTCTCTCCTACTTCTGCTATTCTTCCTCCTGCTCATTATTCATGGTTTGGAAGTACTCCATATCTTTGGCCGCTTGTCATTAACAGTCATCACACAGTTTACCCGAGGGCGTCGAATCCAAATAGTACCTAATATAGCTTTCTTTACATAGCACTCCTTCATTCGCCAGACGATTAACTAACATATTGGCTTTTCTTCGCACATGAACGAAGCTGACAATTCTCACAGTTCGCAAGTGGGAATGAATACGCTAAAAGACCTGCGATAGCCTCCAATGTTTCGACACTTTTCTAGGTGCCATTCCATTACACATCTTCTTGGCCGCATTAATGACCAATTCAGAGTCAACTTCAATGATGGCGTTGTGTAAAGTTGACTCAATCAGGATTTCCAGGCACTGCTCTAAGGCCATGAGCTCCGCCATGTTATTAGTGGTAGTCCCCAAATGACTGTGAAATATATCCTTTATGCACCCCTACTCATCTCTTATGACACTGCCAAATCCAGCCATCTCTAGGTTGCCCTTATAGGCTCTGTCTATATTGATTTTCAAAAAACCATGAGGAGGAGTCTGCCACATATCTTTACCAGCAGTTTTTTTGCTCACACCCTTGTCAATGCCCTGGGGAATTGGAGAATGGAGACCCAAATGTAGCAGTATGCGAGTATCGTGGGGTGAAGAAGGGCTCCAACTATATCTTTGAGCTGTCATAATATTTGGGTGATGATGTTCTGGGTCGAGCCTATTTTGTTCTTGAAAATCCTGCCATTGCGTTCTTTCCAAACATCCCAGATAATAAAGCTTGGAACCAGAGTCCAAGCTTTGTTGATGATTTTATTTCTTGAGAAGTCTTTCCTCCAATTCTTCAAAGTGTTGGTGATGCTGAGTCTGTCCCTGTCAGTTTTCCTAAAGACTGAGGCTACCCAATCCCACAAGGTAGAGGTGAATGGGCAGGGGTTGAGTAAGTGTTCCATCATATCCTCCTGTAAGCCACATAGATGGCATTTGGATGGGTGAACAAATCCCCTTTTCAAAAGATTCTCCCATGTGAGAATTTTCTTTTGTTGAACCAACCACATAAACAACTTGATTTTCATCCATTGCGGGTTCTGCCAAAGGTCCTTCCAAACCTGATTAGGGTTTTGATAATCAAAACCTAGGGCCATTCATTTAGCTTCTTTTAGGTTAAAGGTGCCTTCGGTGTTTCTTCCCCATCTCAGTTGGTCAGACGAGGATGACACCAAAATCTTCCTCTGTTCCAAGTTAAGAGCAAGAGAATCCGTTTGGGCCTTCAAAGGACTCTCTTCATTATAACCAAGATCCTTCCACATTCTCCATTTACCATTATCCCTTACCTGATCCCAGAAGTCACTTACCATAAGTAAACCTTTGTTGTCAGTGTCATTCTTGAGAGTGGTTAGTTCTTCTCTAAACAAATTTGGTTCCTGTTGCCAGTTATCCTCCCAAAACCGTGCAAGGTTTCCCGCTCTGATCTCCCAAAAACTATGATGCTAGACAATGGCTCTATTCTCCCAAGAAAGGTTCCAAATGTGGGATCCCTTGATGAGCCCTGACATTCAGATATAATCCCTATCTTGCCAATTATTTGCATATTTCTATTTCCAAAGCTTGGCCCAAGGGGTTGCCGATTCCTTGAGCCACCTCCACCAAAGTTTGGCTCCCGAAACTCTACTGAGGGTTTCAGGGTCATGAAGCCCCAAACCACCATGGGCCTTAGGTTTGCAGAGCTTATCCTAAGCTATCAAAGCCTAATTTTTTTTCTCTTCCCCTTTGCCCCAAAGAAAATCTCGTTGAATACTCTTGATTTGTTGCATAACTCCTTTAGTAGCATTAAGAGCTGAAAACATGAAAATGGGTATAGCCTGTAGGACAACCTTTGTAAGAACAAGACACCCCGCCAAATTCAAAGACCTGTAGGTCCATTTCCTGACTTTGTCCTGAAGTTTATTAATTACCGGCTCCCACACTCCCTTGCTTAGAGGTTTGTCCGTAAAAGGCATTCCAAGGTACTTGGAAGGCAACTGATCCCTTTGAAACCCGAGAATTTTGGTGAGGTTCCTCTGAATAGCAATGTCAGTGTTAAAAAATAAAACCTTTGATTTGTCAAGGCTTACCTCTGTACCAGTTATCAAAGAAATGTCATTCAAGATTTGTTTGAAAGCTCTGGCTTCCTTTACCGTGGGAATACGCTGTAGCATTGTGTCATCCACAAATTGTTGATGAGTAGAAGCAGCACCATCCAGGGTAAGTTTTAGACCCTGAATTCTTCCTTCAGCATTTTCCATTTTGATCGCTCTGCCTAACCCTTCCATCATGAGAACAAAGAAGAAGGGGGAGAGCGGATCCCCTTGTCTAAGACCCCTAGAAGGCATAAAGGTTCTAGAGGGAGAACCGTTAAGTAGAATGGAGAAGCTAGCCGTGGATAAGGGCCATAACCCATCTTATCTAGTTGTGGTTGAAGCCATAAGCTCTTAGCACTGCCCTGATGTAAGACCAACTTAGCTTATAATAAGCTTTCACGAGGTCAAGCCGCATGATCATACCAGCTTGATTATTGCTCTTAAGAGAGTGTACCACCTTGTGAGCTTGTATGATGTTGTTGAGAATTTGTCTTCCTTCCACAAATCCAATTTGCTCCTTTGAGATGAGAGCAGGAAGAAGGGGCTTGAGTCTATTAGCGATCACTTTGGAAATAATTTTGTACACCACATTACATAAGGCTATGGGTCTGAATCTATCTGGTGTCATAGCTTTTTCCTGCTTTGGAATCAAAGCTATGAAAGAGGCATTAAGAGCCTTCAAAACAGTTTTGGATCTTCTAGAGTCCTTCACAACATCAAGGATATCTTGTTTCACTGTTTTCCTGCAAGATTTGAAGAAGTCTACTTTGAACCCATCAGGGCCAGGGGCTTTCCCATTTTACATCTCATTGATAACTTCACTGACCTCCTCTTCAGACACTAGCCTATTAAGATTGTGGTTGTCTTCCCTGGTTACAAGCTTAGGAATGAACTTTGTGAATTTGTTAATGAACCGAGATCTGTCATGAGAGGCTCCTCTGCTATGCTAAGGAAGTGTTGAACTAGGACAGATTCCATTTCTTTGTGAGAGACGAGATCTTTCCCTTGAGAATCTTTAAGTTTTGAAATTATGTTATGTGATCTGTGATCCAAGGTTGATCTATGAAAAAACTTTGTGTTTCTTTCTCCTTCTCTAATCCACTGCACCCTCGATTTCTATCTCCAGAAAATATCCTCTTGCATGCACCGATATTCCCATTCGTTCTGAAGAGAGTCAACCTGATTTTTCTGTTCCTCGATAAAACCTCCTGTGATGATGATCTGATTAATCCCCTGGAGTTTCTGCTCAACTTCTCTTTTGGATTTAAAAATATTACCAAACTCTTTTTTGTTCCAATCTTTAAGCCCAGATTTGATGTGTTTAAGTCTCTGTTGAAACATGAACATTTTAGTGCTTTGAATGGGCATATCTTCCATCCACCATTTGTAAATGTTGTTGGTGAAGTCAGGGTGAGAGAGCCAGACATTTTCAAACCTAAAAGGTCTATTCCTCGGTGTCATAAAAGTAGCTTCAAGCTGGATAGGCCAGTGGTCTGAGCCTCCGAAGGGAAGGATTAAAGTTGACATATCAAGGCCTGTGAGAAGGATTTCCTCTGAGATTATGAATCTATTTAGTTTAGAGGCGACTTGAGAAGCCCCTCCCCTCTTATTGTTCCAAGTAAAAGTGCCATTTACTGTTTCAGTTTCCACTAGCCCCATGTTATTCATGAAGTTCTAGAAGGCAATGGAGTCTCTACCTAGTTTTCTGGTACCACCTTTTTTCTTTGTAAGAGATCTGATCATATTCAAATCCCTTGCTAGAATCCAGGGCATATCACGATATCGCTATCTCAGTTCCTCAAGGGAGGTGAGAAGTGTGAGTTTGTCTTCTAGTTTTTGAGGACCATAGACGTTAGTGATCATGTAGATCTCCTTATCACCCAAAGTTTGAATCACCAATTATAGATAGTTCCTAGAAGCTTCAACATCCAGGATTCCAAGTTTCTGAGGATCCAATAGTGTAAGAATCCCACCTGCCGTGTTGTTCGATTTAACCTCTAGATACTCATATTTGATTAACCATTTGCTATGTATCTCTATGATCTTGTCCATTGAACATTTTGTTTCCTGAATAAAAACCATATCTGGTTTTTCTTCTTTTATTCTACTGCTAAGATTTCTTTGTTTCCTTTTACTTTCTAGACCCCTAATGTTCTAGGTTGTAAGATTCATTAAGAAAGGTTTGTAAAGGAGTCACTGGTATGATCCCTCATCTTAGCTGATTTAATCATAAGTTTCCTACATTCGGTCAGCAGTTCATTTTGTTTTTTTCTTCCTCTTTTCCTACTCAGGTTCTTGGAAGAATGCATCGGTGTATCCTCCATCGTTTTCACCCCTCTGTTCTCCTGGCTATTGTTAATAAATTTACTGCATAACATAAATAATTACTGAGAGGAATAAATATAAAAATAACCAGCAACAACCATAAACACATAAACACAAATGTTTATATGGGAAAACTCCAAATCCGGGGAAAAACCCAACCTAATAAGATCTTATTAGCATTGGCCAAAACCCTGGCCAATCCGACCAAGTGAGCCTTCACCGCTCACCTCCAGGTCTTGCATTACAATGAAGTCCTTCTAGCCTTTCATAGGCTCCATTACATATAATACCACAGGCAAAATACTATGGGTGCACAATACCATGTGCCCCAAAACCATCACTATTTAACCTGGTCAACTTTGACTCTACCCTAAGTCAAGTTTATCTAATAATTCCCCCCTTAAACTTGACTTGGGGTTCCTTGACTAACTCCAGCCAAACCTGCTAAGTGAGACAATTCCGCTCACTCTAGCTCTTACCCCCCTCAAAGTTTTTACCCCGGGTATTGTTAACTCGACATCCCCCCTATCACCTAGGTCTAACCCAAATTTTACCGGTGATCACCAGAGGGGTACACATGCCTTACCAAGTCTTACAGTAGTATGCCCATTTACATGCAATAATTTTGACTTCATTAATTTTTTTTTTTTTTTTGTTTATTGCTGCTGCGATTCTGATCCATCCTCTCTTAATTTGATTTGCTCAAAAACTTCTATCAAACCGCTTCAACTGCGAGCCCGACGAGAACCTTGTAGATTCTAGCCTTCTTTAAATAGCATCATGAATCTCAAACAATTCGTCAACATATTCCAAACCAGTAAATATCACAAATGCACTGGGATCCCTGGCAGTTACAACACTATCTTCCGCACATTCTCCTCGAGGTTCTTTCCGCATGATTGTTCCACCATTATTTTCCAAACCCAAATCTGTAAAAATGCTGCATTGATCTCATCAGGCACTATAAACCCCTGGCATCAAAGAATCCCTTTGAAGCCAATATCTGGCTCCAATACCAGTTGTTAAGAAACTTACTACATAACATAAATAATTACTGAGAGGAATAAATATAAAAATAACCAGCAACAACCATAAACACATAAACACAAATTTTTATCTGGGAAAACCCCAAATCCCGGGAAACCCAACCTAATAAGTCTTATTAGCATTGGCCAAAACCCTAGCCAATTCGACCAAGTGAGCCTTCACCGCTCACCTCCAGGTCTTGCATTACAATGAAGTCCTTCCAGCCTTTCATAGGCTCCATTACATATAATACCATGGGCAAAATACTATGGGTGCACAATACCATGTGCCCCAAAACCATCACTATTTAACCTGGTCAACTTTGACTCTACCCTAAGTCAAGTTTACCTAACAATTCCCCCCTTAAACTTGACTTGGGGTTCCTTGACTAACTCCAGCCAAAACTGCTAAGTGAGACAATTCCGCTCACTCTAGCTCTTACCCCCCTCAGAGTTTTTACCCCGGGTATTATTAACCCGACATCCCCCCTATCACCTAAGTCTAACCCAAATTTTACCGGTGATCACCAGAAGGGTACACATGCCTTACCAGGTCTTACAGTAGTATGCCCATTTACATGCAATAATTTTGACTTCATTATTTTTTTTTTGTTTATTGCTACTGCGATTCTAATCCATCCTCTCTTAATTTGATTTTCTCAAAAACTTCTATCAAACTGCTTCAACTGCGAGCCCGATGAGAACCTTGTAGATTCCAGCCTTCTTTAAATAGCATCATGAATCTCAAACAATTCGTCAGCATATTCCAAACCAGTAAATATCAGAAATGCACTGTGATCCGTGGCAGTAATGACACTATCTTCCGCACATTCTCCTCGAGGTTCTTCTTGTATGATTGTTCCACCATTATTTTCCAAACACAAATCTGTAAAAAGGCTGCATTGATCTCATCAGGCACTATAAACCCCTGGCATCAAAGAATCCCTTTGAAGCCAATATCTGGCTCCAATACCAGTTGTTAAGATATTTACTGCATAACATAAATAATTACTGAGAGGAATAAATATAAAAATAACCAGCAACAACCATAAACACATAAACACAAATGTTTATCTGGGAAAACCCCAAATCCGGGGAAAAACCAAACCTAATAAGATCTTATTAGCATTGGCCAAAACCCTGGCCAATCCAACCAAGTGAGCCTTCACCGCTCACCTCCAGGTCTTGCATTACAATGAAGTCCTTCCAGCCTTTCATAGGCTCCATTACATATAATACCACGGGAAAAATACTATGGGTGCACAATACTATGTGCCCCAAAACCATCACTATTTAACCTAGTCAACTTTAACTCTATCCTAAATCAAGTTTACCTAACAACTATCATGGTTTCCTTTGAATCTAGAACCCTTCATTTGTGATCTCTAGAGGAAGAGCTGTTGAACCCTATCAAACTCCTCTTTTGGTAGAGAGTTTACCCCTTTGGTGATTCCCTGCTCCAGAAACTTTTCTAGATCTAAATTCTCCCTCTCTAGAATCTCCTGCAGTTCATGGTCTTCCATTCCACCTCACTTGGGGTCATCTCATGGTCCCTATTGAGCTCCATAATGCTTGGCATATCATCCTTTTGTTGGTTGTTCTCTGGTGTATCCTCCATGTTAGCATCCCTTTCCTTCTTAGTGGGAATATTCTCCGATTCCTGGTTTGTCCTGTTGTTTCAAACTTCTTCTTCTAAGATCTTGAAACCATTGTGGCTCAATTGTCTGTCTTCATTAATTTTCTTTTGGTACCACTTGCCTCCTTTCCCTTTACCCCCAACCTTAGTAAAACCCTCAGGATCTTTGCTTGTAGTGTCTTTTGTATTGCTCTCCAACTTGTTCAATGGGCAGTCCCTGTATAGGTGCCCGTGTTCATGGCACTTACGACACCTAAATGGGACGTGTTCATAGTCCACCACCTACACCCATTCCTTGTCATAAACTTCTAAAATGATTGCATCTGGAAGTGCCCCAGATAAGTCTATTTCCACACATATTCGGGCGAAGGAAGTGTATTTGCCTCTTAGAGTAGCATCTGAGATCTTTATAAAATTCCATAGCTTGTTGCCGATAGCCTTTATATACTCTGAAAACCAATAATCTAAAGGAAGGGAGTAGAGTCTTATCCATACCGGTGCCGATCTGAAAGTTTCTCATTTTGGGACAAAGTTCATCACCCATGGTCGCATGTAAAGGCTTGCAGAAGCGTAAAAATAGGGTCCTCCCTCGAACACTCTGTCTTTATCCTCTAAGATTGTGAACACCACCGTGAAGAAGCCCTTGGACCCAAGGTGAAGGTTGATTTCCCCCTTTGGTTTCTAGTGGTTCCTTATCCATGCTTGCAAAGCCTTCTCCGTTAGCCAAATCCCCATAAATTTGTAGATAACCGCATATTCCGCCATGTGATCTCTGTGCACATGTAGCGCTGGGTCACTTAAAATGACCTGAGGAATAGTGGTTGACTTAGGTTTACAGACTCCTGTTGTACTCATAGGAGCAAATTTCTGATTGCTAACCTCCATCCTCTTCTCCTTACTAACTTCCTCATGATTCTCTTCCTGTCCATGAGGTCTGATATTTTCCAATTTTTCTGTATTCATAGCCTCTGTTGCCACCTTCGTTGGTTTCTTGAAGCGATGTGATCCAGCTCCCTTGCTTCTGTCTGCAACCACTTGACTGTAGGAGGGAGCTGAACTCCCTCCTCCGCGCCCTGCCATGGTGACCAGCAACAAAACCCTAACGCAAAACCCTAGTTTAGATTGCAGAGCCCCTCCGAGCCATGTCTTTAAACTATAGATTCAATTCAATTTTTAAAAGGATTTGAATAGATCTTGGTTCCTCTCCTCTCATCTCTCTCTCTCCTCTCTATATATATATATATATATATATATATATTATATATAATATATAATTAATTTTATGTAACCCTGTTATGTTCCTTTTCTTTTTTACAAAATGGGATTTTTCTACAGGGTTTACAATTCTTTCTATTGTTTAGTTCCAATTGTGCACATGATTATTTTTATTATATAGGGTTATACATTTCTTCGTAAATAAGCCTACTAATTCGGTTCTTTTGTAATACAGGTGTATGGCTAGGCATCTTGTATCTTAGATTCCATTCGGGTAAGATTATTAATAGTTATTCCACACTTTTTCACAATTTCCCTATAGCTCTTTATGTATTTTCCTTAACAGAAATATATATTCTAATATAGTATTTGTTCCTAGAAATTGCTCATAGGTATTTATAATTCTATGAAAAGTTTTGGATTTTTATTTCCCTGAGGAGAATTTAAAGTCTTCTTCTTGCTTATGGAAGTTTTAACTGTTAAATCTTGTGATGTAATAGGATTATGGGAAAACTATGTCCCTTGTTTTTCGAAAAAAACATATATATTTCTTGTTGATTAATCTTTTATGGTCATATGTGGCCCCTACTGTATTCCCTTCATAATTACTTTTAAGTCATTGAACTTTGACATATTGAAATGTATATATGAAATTATTTTTCAAGTAGATCTATTTGTTTTTATATTATAAATACATCTTTGAAAAACTTACTCTGTTTATGCTCAAATACTTGTTTTCCTTTATGTATTTCTCTGTTCATACTTTGGATAATTTATATGTGTATAAAGGAATACCCTGTAATTTATTGCAATATTCAAAGTTTATTTTCTAGGGTATTTATACATCTATATTTTATGTCTATTATAGGTCTTTATACTAATACTACTTATATTAATGATACTATAGTATATCTATAAATGTGTGTGTGTGTGTCTCCTTCTTGTCTTATTTTGTTTCTTAGAATACAAATCTTCCGTGTCCAATTACTATTGTGTTTTCGACATTATTGACTCCACTAACTGAGTAAATACTTAAAACCTAGTATGCACAATAATTGAACCAACCTGACTATATATACTTGTACTTGTATATATGGATACAATCTAAATTCTAAACCAATTTTGTTCCATTCAATTACATTTCTACTCTTACACACAAATCACTGTACTTGTATGCATTAAATATACAGTACAAAAATTTATTTTTCTTTTAATCTAACTTTTACTTAATCTTTTTGTGCATGTATTTAAGGCATACATAAATGCATATAAAATGAAAACACATCAACAGGAAAAAAAACACCATATTGTTTTATATCATTAAGAAAAATATCCACAAGAGAGTAGTTTAGGGTACTGACTTGATAATATAAGTCTGGGACTACATAAGCTCACCAACTCCCCCCAACCATTGATACTTTGTTCCCAAAGCATGCACCAGAGCACAAGTCTGCAAGTTCTTTTTCCTTTTTTTCCTTTCTCTTTCTCTTCCACAATTCAACACTGTGTACTCAAACCTAAGTAAAAAGACACCAACAAACTACCACCTACCAATCATTTGGTCGTTGATAACTACCTCTTCCTCACCCAACAAGTGGTAGGTAGTTACTAGCTCATTCATAAGCTCCACTTCCCACTTCCAAAGACAACATTTTGTCTTTTAGGGAAGTTACATCTCAATCATATACATAATCATAATTAATCCAATCATTTATATTAGATGCCTAGGACTTAATTAATGGGTAACTAATAACGAACATTAACTTACATCTTTTATCTCATTCAATGAGATATAGCTTCTATACTAATTTCTAGACTCTTTATTTTTATTAACAACATAACAAATACAAGATTTACATTCGACCTTTATCAATTTATCACACTGATAAACTATTTCCAAATAAGTCTATTAAAGTTATGACACAATCACACTTAACCATATATATAAATTTACAACAAAAGCTTCAAGTAAGGTGATATCACAATTTTTTATCAGTTTCCTATTTTTCAACACAATTTCTTATTTTGACAATTTCTCTATTTTTATAGTTTTCAGGTCTTGGACTTCGAGAGTCATTTTGAGGCCCTAAACGATGTTTTTTGCTGAAACAGGAAAACATGGATCCATGTTTGTAGTTGGAAGGTTTTATCCTCGGATAGACTTTTATAATGGGCCAACGTGTGTGCCAAATGAATATCTTATGTGTTACAAGTCTATTTGGGCACATCACTCCCAACATTCAAATCAATACTATTAGGGCTCATCAAACCCTAATTCAGTTGCTACATGCCCTAGACAAGTCATCACATTGAATGCCATCATTCCTGAGAGTTTCCTAGCCTGAAGACATCCTGAAATGACTCCTTGAGGGACCAACACAGCCTTGGTCAGGGGTAAATGCGCTGTAGAGCACTTAGGCCCATTCAAGCCTGCTCTACAGAGCACCTAGGCCCACTTTGACCTGTGCTGAGTGAGATTAAGAGAAATCTTCATAGGGTTCTAGGAATATTCCTACATTCTAGACTATTCTAGAATATTCCCACCTCTTATCATCTCCTATGAGCTTGAAATTGGATAGGGAATGAATCAAATAACCTCCTATCCTCTCATCCCTTGCTCCATGGAAACTAACTCCAAGATTGGAAAAGCATTCAATACACTCATTTATGACAAAACCACCTCCATTTCCTATAAATTGAGCACTCATCATAGTGATCAAGGGGCTAGACTTTGAATAATTGTAAGGTGATACTGTTGGTTTGAGGTTTGAAATCATAAGCAAGTATTGTTATGCTACCAGAGTGTTGTGCTTTTGGTGTGATGAAGGATGGAACTCAAGCTGGATGAGTGACATGGGATCAGACTTCTTTGGTTGTAACTCTTCCTTCTACTTAATAAAGTTGTTTAAACCATTTCCCATATTCTTGTCTTTATGTATGATGATTATATGTGTAAATGCTTTCGATTCCATTTGCTTATAGTAGATAGATCTCTTGCTTTGATTGGTTTTTGTCCTCTGTTTAGGATTGCAGGTATTGTTTGAGCGGATTTAGCTCGAGAAGGAGCGACGGGAGCTATTCAAAGGAGACAAAGGGAAGCAAAAGATAACAAGTAGGTCCCTTGCCTTATTTATCTTCTATAGCAAAAGGTTAAATTCTTCAATTCTATTGTTCTAAGTGTAGCTACCCACTTAAGGAAGTTGTGTTTATCCGTAGATGAAAAATTCCATATAACAAATTGGTGACTCCACTAGGGAATGACTGTCGTTCTTGGTGGCTTGACCTAATCATATTACACCCTAGTAGACTTTGCTTGGCTTTATTGATCTTATTTAAGTCTTTTTGAAGTGTTTTTAGTCAAAAATTGTGCTTGAATGTCTCTTGAATTGACTCTCTGGTACCAATGCAGTGTTGGTCTTAACACAGCGTGCTGCAGAGCAACCCCTGCCTTAGAGACAGTGCATTGCAATGCAATGTCTCCCACTCTAACCTACGCTGATCCCTCTTAGGCTAAAAAACCCACCTTTGGCTTGGTTTTTCCAAAGTTGCTTCTTATTTTGTTTGCTGAAAGAGCAATGTTTTCTATGGTTCTGAAATCAATTTGTATTTCTTCTCCTAGCCCTACTTTGGCCTTGATTGTTTAGTGTTTCTTAAGTGATTTATTTATCATTATCAATTCATTGTCAAAGTTAACTTATAGTTGATTAGTCTTTTCTGAAAAGGAAGTGTCGTAAAGTCTTCATTTCTTTGAAAAAGGGAACTATCGTAAAGTCTTCATTTCTTGCGAAAAGTATTGATTGATTGTATGAGCATCTAGTTCCTTTTTGTTCATCTAAACACTAAAGGGACTGAAAAGAAAAACCTGCATTGTGCATATTTTAGTTTGTGAATGCTTGATAGGAATAGCTAGGGAAATTGCATTAGGTGTGCTCTTTACTCTTTGTCAAAGATCTGATTGCTCTGTCCCTTACTAGCTATGGCTTTCATTGTTAATTGAATGAAAGAATGTTTCTCATGTTAGTTTCATTCTAGGAATTTCAAAAATACATCACGTGGTGAAACTTGAAAGAAAAATTCTTAAGAAGATCAACTTAAAGGTTATCTTAATTAACCTAATGGAGCATTGTCACCTAACGAATAACATTTAGAGGTTCTAGGCTAGAGATATGTTCCAGCGTCGTTAAACATAGCAACTGTTGCTAATTGTCTGCGATACATTCCGAGTGTGATACCTCATTCCACGTATGTAAGTATATCGTAGCTCGCCCATGTACCTTCGGGTATATAATGCGACGTTATAGTACGAAAAGTATAAAGGAATGCTCTCACTGTGTGGTTTCACATCAAACAACGCTAACACGGATTGGGCCTCCACGTACTTTCGGGTATATATAGGAGGATACATTAGGTTCCTATCCATCCTTAGGTAACCGAGTCGGCCGCCTTGTACACTGTGATACACCAAACACAACATTCAGGGAGATTTCCTACACGTATGTTAAGTCCTTGGTTTACTGAGGCAGTATATTGCTGTTCACAGTTACTTGGTAATCCTTTTGCCTAGATTATCCCTCTTTTGTTTTGTTATGCTATTTTCATTAAAATAAACTTAGTTGACCGCGGATAACATCCTCCACGTCACTCCTTATTTGATCTTAGGTTGAAGCATATCACAACAACTTCGGAGTCCACCTATCAAAGAATTCCTTTTGATGGGAATCCTAGTCCTTTTCCTCCTTTTGGAAATATTGGTGCTCCATATATGGCTACATTATCCCTTCCGGGGTTTACCATTGGCTTGCCAGTATGGTTGTTTTCAACCTCCTTGGTTCAAAATGTTGTGATTTCTCTACAATCGAGTACTCCTCCACCTGGACAAAATCAACCTCTAGTTGATCCTAAAGTTGACCCTTTACCTTCTTCGTCGGTTGTTTCTTCCTCCCCTTCTTTATCTTCACCTAGTGAAAGTATTAACACTAGTAACTAGGTGGATAAGAAGAAGAAGAAAGGGAAGAAGAAGAAGAAGAAGAAGAAGAAGAAGCAGGGGGACAACCAAGCAACCATTCGTTTGAATGCAACTTTTGATGAGAAACCGTGCGATAAGCCTCACAAACTTCGATATCGTTGCAAACTTTGTACGGGAGACCATATTCTTCGAAATTGTTCTAGTATTCCTCAGATATTATAAGAATGGTCTTCTTGTTCACATCATCCTGTGTCATCAACTTCTAGAGATCATGCTGGTGACACACCATCAACTAGTGGTAGTAAAGTTCATGGAAAGAGAAGGGTAAAGTTAAGTTTCCCTGTAGGTTATGTGAAGGGAATCACCCCATTCACCTTTGTCCCTATCTGGATGAAGTCCAAAAAGTGTTGGATAACCGTCCTACTTCTCTACAGTGACTTCCATCTGGTTACATGAGACTCTCCCTTAATCCTTCACTAGTTGATGAATTGACTGACCCAAATCAACCATCGGTAAAACCCACTCTCCATGAATGTGAATCCCATGAGTCTATACCTGACCAATCACAGGTCGAGGAAACAATTGACTTGATTTCACCTTCAGTTAAGTGTACCTTTCCCATAGAGAGTGAGTATGATACCACTTAGGTTCTTTTCATTTCTTCAGATTCTAATGAGCTTGGAGGCAACCCTCATGTTCCATCAAGACAGGAGGAAAATATTGTCATTCTCGTAACTCAAGGGGGTAATTCTCCCATTCTTACGGTACTCCATCCAAGTAGTCTGGTCACTTCCTTTGATTGGAATCGACTGGCAGGATGCCATATTCCTTCTTATGTGCCTTTCCAGATCATAGTACAGGTTGATAATATGATTGTATCTGGCACTATTATAGATGAAGGTGCATCATGTTAGAAAAATATTATATATGACAGAGAAATGAAAGACATATAATATGTGGAAAAACACAGACACATAAAACCAGAAAGACATAGATATATGTGGTTCACCCAGTTTGGGCTACGTCCACCCCGAACAGCCAGTCCTTCCTTTCCATTATCCAACAAAATCAAGAGACACAACCTACAACAGATACGCTGTAATATCCTTTGTTTTCTCTCACAATCTCACCTCTCCATTTCTTGCTTGGAGAATACACATCTATTACATAGCCTCAATACAATGCCTCATACAAAGAGAGGGGTTGCCTTCTAGGGCAAAAAACCCTAAACTAAGGATAAGTTCTACTGTCAAATCATCTGCCTGATTTACGACCCAGATTGACTAGAAATTACTATACTTTTACAAGGCAATTTTACATTTGTTTTTAGCTTCGGGGGCGTTGCACCTAAAACCCCTGCTGGGGGACCGCTGGCCTTTGGACCCCCCAGCCGGGGGGGATTGGCCCTCCCAAATGCCTGCGGTGGGGACAAGTCCCCCCTGCACCCCCCCGCGTGGAGGGGTGTACAAACTTCCTGGGGTATATATCCGGCTGAAACAAAGACCTCTAAATAATCATGCTCCACACCTAACACATCTGTCAGTATCCTTTCCTCCACTACTTGGTAGTCACTTGGTTCACTGCCAATTGTGCCTGTTACCCAAAATCTGTTGGATTTTAATAGAGGAATGTGTCAACCATTAGGGATCCTTCCTCAGTTGCCTATTACTTTGGGAGGAAAAATTGTTTATCTCAATGTGATGGTAGTCCCAGGCCCTTTATATTACAATTTACTTCTTGGGCGTGACTATGTTTATGACATGGGAGCTATTATTTCAGCACTCTTTCGAGTGATGTGTTTCCCACATGAGGGCATAATTGTCACCGTTGACTAGCTTTCATTTCCCGGTCCAAATATGGCTTCCAGTCAACCATCTTCCCTAAATGGTCCTTTTGTCCCAATGGTATCTTCCCCTCCACGGGTCAATTATGTGGTAACCCATTCCATGTCTACATCAACTGATGATCAATTCCATCATGTTGTGCATTATGTACTTGGGGCATTGGAACCCAATATCTCTAATGGATTCCTTGCTACGTATCCCTTCCAAAGCATTATTCTCCCATTTGATGAGAACCTCTTGGAAGTCGTGACCTATTATGGGTTGTGATCAAGGAGTTCCTTGTCTTGTGTCAAGCTCGTTAAAAAATGAAACAAAGAATATGAGGATAGTTCCTGGTCTTGTGTCAAACTCGTTAAAAAATGAAACAAAGAATGTGAGGATAGTTCATGGTCTTGTGTCAACCTCATTAAAAAATCAAACAAAGGGTATGAGGATAGTTCTTGGTCTTGTGTCAACCTCGTTAAAAAATGAAACAAAGGGTATGAGGATAGTTCCTGGCCTTGTGTCATCCTCGTTAAAAAATGAAACAAGGAATATGAAGATAATTCTTGGTCTTGTGTCAACCTCGTTAAAAAATGAAACAAGGAATCTGAGCAGAGTTCCTTGACTTGTGTCAAGCTCATTAAAAAATGAAACAAGGAATCTGAGCAGAATTCCTTGTCTTGTGTCAAGCTCATTAAAAAATGAAACAAGGTCCCCTGGAGAAAAGTTCCAACTCGAGTCTTTGATTAGATCTCGTAAAATCCCAGTCGAGTCTTTCACTTGATCTCATAAATGAACCTTCATTTCATCCACCTGATAGCCACGAGTAGTCTACTTAGGTGAATGTAATGAAGCTTGGAGGCCATGCACCTAGAATCAAGTCATCATGCTGGGGGCATGTAAACCAATTTCAAGCACAGTTTTTCCATGGTTCAAGCTTGTGTAAAAATGAACCCAGCTTCTGTAAAAATGAAACTAAATCCAAGCATAGTTTTTCATTTCAAGCTTGTGTAAACATGAAACTGAATCCAAGCATAGTTCCCTATGGTTCAAGCTTGTGTAAAAATGAACCCATCTCCATTATAACCTCATCATTTCCATTCTATCAGCCTCTTCTATCATATTAGCCTTGGTTTTTCTCCTTCCATCACCACTATCTACTTGGCCAATCATACGTTTTATTGGTTGTTTTATCCTTTTTGAGGAATAGTTGCAATGAGTGGTCTTATTAGCTAGCCTCTTCACATAAATCAACATGTTTTGAGAAGTTCCAACATCACCAGAACGACTTTCTATCCTAGACACCACTCGTTCCTCAAAGTGGAGTCCTCTTTAAGCTCTTTTCAGACTCTCGAAATATGAAAATATTGCTGATCACTTGTAGTCAGCTCGTTAACGGATTGGAAACGACATCTACTCAGTATAAGTTTAACCCTTTTCTAGACTGAGATAGATTAATTACGAAAAAGGAATACGTTGATCGAACATGGTCAATAGGTCCTCTCTTGTATTATTTTACACTTTTTCAGACTTGAGAGACAAATTTACGAAAAAGAACTTGTGAAGTTTTCTTTTTGTCCCTTTTCAAACTCTCTAAACATGAAAAGGACCGAGTTATCATTGTCGTTAAACTTGTTAAAACATCAAATAGTGACAAACTTGTCCATCATGAAAAGACCGAGTTTCACCTTCGTTAGACTCGTTAAAACATCACATAGCGATGGATTCACCTGAAGGGTGGAATTATACAACAAGCATAAGTTATCCTCCTCAAGCTTGATAAAAAAGTAAAGAGGTACTCGTCAACAATGACTAGGAAAAATGGGAAAAGGGGTAAACCGCTTTATGGTAGCAGGTCGCTCTTAAACATGACACTTTCACTTCATCTTTGTGACTACTTGGGTTAGGTTATCTGCTTGATGGTTATCATACCTATGGTCTATCATACCATCCATTACTTTGGTTCTAGGTCAATGCTGCCAATTCATTCAGTGTCGTTGACATGTTCAAGAAAAGTCACTTAGTTAAATTCATCCTTTGCAATACTCATAAACCTTCATTTTCATGACTTCCATTCCCGAACCTTGTGTCTTCAGTCACATTCTGTCTCCAAAAATCATTACACTCATTTCGAGTCGTTGATGTGGAATACATCAAGGCCCTCCTGTGATGAGTCGCTTCTTGTCGACATCAACACATTATCCAAGAAGTTGACTTAGAAACACCCTTCCAGTGCCTTGAGGCTTGCATACATCAATGGCAAGTTTATCGTTTCTAGCAATAGGTTGACATCACTGGCCTTCGACCGAAAGACTTTGTATGGTTTTCGACATCAAAACATCCATTCACACCATGCAGAATGTACTATAGTACCTTGAGGATCATTATCATTATCGGTGATTTCTCTCGCGTCTATTAACAACTTACATCATTGGCTGGTAATCAGATGGTGTATTCCCATGTTCGACTCCAGATCACATATTCACATGGTTAGACTTGTACTCGAGTGAACAATTGAATGAGATAGAAGACCCCGGATCTAGTTTCATCCATCCGGGCTGCGATTGCAGGAGGGTACTAAATCATCTGTACGATGACTTTACATAGATGGTCCTCCTATCATGGGTCTATATCTGTAGATGACTATCTGATTTATGTACATGTAATGAAAAGTTTATATGCCGAGCATGGGTATGCCTTCCCTCAATGATTCGTGAAAATCCAAAATATCATGATATTATGTATTGTAATTGATGTAGGTCACCATTCGCTTCAGAACCTCCTTATCACATCATAAAGCATATCACTCGACATTATCATTTTCGACTTCATACTTTAGGGGGCAGCTGTTACAGGTCTATTTAGGCACATCACTCCCAACATTCAGATCAATACTATTAGGGCTCATCAAACCCCAATTCAATTGCTACATGCCCTAGACAAGTCATCACATTGAATGCCATCATTCCTAAGAGTTTCCTGCCTTGAAGACATCCTAAAATGACTCCTTGAAGGACCAGCTCAGCCTTGGTCAGGGGTAAATGCATTGCAGAGCACTTAGGCCCATTCAAGCCTACTCTGCAGAGCACCTAGGCCCACTTTGACCTGCGTTGGGTGAGATTGATCGAAATCTTCATAGGGTTCTGGGAATATTGCTACATTCTAGACCATTCTAGAAGATTCCCACCTCTTATCCTCTCCTATGAGCTCGAAATTGGACAGGGAATGAATCAAATAACCTCCTATCCTCTCATCCCTTGCTCCATGGAAACTAAATTCAAGATTGGAAAGCCATTCAATACCGTCATTTATGACAAAACCACCTCCATTTCCTATAAATTGAGCACTCATCATAGTGATCAAGGGGCTGGAATTTGAAGAATTGTAAGGAGATACTGTTGGTTTGAGGTTTGAGATCATAAAAAAGTATTGTTATGCTGCCAGAGTGTTGTGATTTTGGTGTGATGAAGGATGGAACTCAAGCTGGATGAGTGACATGGGATCAAACTTCTTTGGTTGTAACTATTCCTTCTACTTAATAAAGTTGTTTACACCTTTTCCCATATTCTTGTCTTTATGTATGAGGATTATATGTGTAAATGATTTCGATTCCATTTGATTATAGTAGACAGATCTCTTGATTTCATTGGTTTTTGTCCTCTATTTATGATTGCAGGTACTGATCGAGTAGATTCAGTTCGAGAAGGAGCGACGGGAGCTATTCAAAGGAGACATCTTCTCCTCATCCATAGGGGTACCTCTACATTGTCAGGTCAAACACTCCATCGATTTGACCCTTGATGCACCTCTACCCAATAGGATAGACTATCACTACTCTCTTTTGGAAAATGAGGAAATCAAGCGACAGATCTAGGAGTTGCTACAAAAAGGGCACAGTTGGCTAAGTTCCTCACCTTGCCAATTATACTCGTGCAGAAGAAGGATGGGACCTGGAGGCTCTGTATTGATTATTGAGCCCTGAAAAAATCACAATCAAGAACAAGTACCCAATTCCATGGATGATGACCTCCTTGATAAGCTCAAGGGGGTCAAATACTTCAGCAAGGTTGATTTCAAGTCCAACTATCACCAAGTTCTAGTAGAACCCACGAATGTGTGGAAGAGTGCTTTCAAGTCTTGGGAGGTTTTTTTCGAGTGGTTGGTCATGCCATTAAGTTTGAAAAA
>APFE030431774.1:0-17588 GCA_000404065.3 Pinus taeda | reverse complement strand
CCTATGATTTGGCCTCCTGCTGTCCTTGATGTAATCATGTGCTGGCTGCTCTGTTTTGATCTTTCTACTGATACACTTTACCTGCATCTGATACCCTTTACCTGTTGATCTCTTTTCATCCTCTTTACCCTCATTGACTGGAGTAAAAATCAAAATTTACCTTTTACCACAGTTAAATTGCAAAATTTCAAGCATTTCTTCCCACCATTTTGGCTGTAGTATTCTAGTTTTCTGAGGGTTTCATTTGTTTCTGTATACCTGAAGAATGTGGGCTGAATTGGGAACAAGTGTTTCAGCTCATGTTCGACATAAAATAAGTTCTCTAGGCTGTGATAAAGAACTTGGCCTGTCGGGAGTGCTTTTATTCCTGAGGCACTTGTCGATGAACTTGCTTGATTGCCTGCATATTTATTCAACTTATCTACATACTCTCTCTACTTCATTAATCTGTCATTAATCACTAAAGGACTTGGTAGCCCTTTATTCTGCAAAATAGAAAACTTCTCCATGAAAGCATTAATCTCTACCTACATGTCATGACATCTTCTTTCTAAATTCTGCATCAAAGTTTTCTTAGTTAATACCCTTTTGATTTCCAAAATGGTTTCTGTTCTATTTGTGATGCCAAGTTCTTCTAGCTGTTCTCTATTCTTGATATTCAAAAAATGTATGAGCTTGTTGGATTCCTCAGGCATTTGTCCTAACTGTGCTTTTGCCTTTTGAATTTCTTCCAGGGTGGTCTTCACTAGATCAATCTGCTCGAAAATTACTTGGATGGATGGCCAAACATCATTTATGGATTGAGTGATGTTGGCCCAAAGAATTTTCTTGATCTCTGCTAGAGGTTTTTCAAAAGTGAGATCTTTTTCTATTCTTTTTAATTTATTCTCCAGTATTTTAATCTCTCTTGTTTTTTCTACAACATTTATCTTTGAGAGATCATAGATTCGTTCCAACTTAGCAAGCTATTCTTTTACCTAATTTAGCTCTGAAACTTGTAGTCTCATGTCTTCCATTGACTTTATTAATTCCTCTGTGCTCAAATTGGCACTGCTGCCCTGTGTTGTCCCTGCTATTGATGTTGTTCCTATTCCTGTGACCACCTCTACTATGGTTGGTGGAATTTTTGGTGCTAATGTTGTCCCAAGTGTAGAAGGTACTTCTATTGAGACTACTGGTATTACATCAGGAGGCTGGGAGGTCGACTCTCCCTGCTTGTCCTTCAGTGCCTTTTCTAGTGCTTGTTCAGTTTCATTCAATCTCTCATTTAGCTTTAAAAGTAAATCCATCAACTCTTCTTCAGATTTTTGTTTTATAATCTCTGCAGTCTGTGGTTGCCTTGAAGGAGGCAGCTTTAGTTACTTCCTCAAGGTAGTGATATCTTCATCTTTCTTTTTGATCAATGCTTCTATACCCTTCACATCTTTGGGATTATGTTCCAATCCAATAATAATTTCTTCTAGAGACTTTACTCTGTTATCTTTGGCCAAGGAGGAGGCTTTCTCTAAGTGTAGTTGAGTTGTAGTGTTATCCAAGGAATTTTGCAATCGATGGGCCATCATTGCCTTACTAGCCAAGGTTGAATAGACCATCTCTCCAGTTTGTTTGGGCAATTAAATTTGGTCCATAGGATGAATATCCTTTGCCATGACCTCCAAATTTGTTCTGATGTAATCTGCTACTGATTGAGGTTGTTGCACTTTAGGCTTGAAGTAGCTCATTTTCATTTTTCCCTCTTTAATGTCATAGGCTGACATTAATCTCTGTTGATTTGTGGGGGCCATTTTCAAATATTGATTATAAATTTGGAGTCTCAACGGATCATTTTTGGCTTTGATTTCTGTGAATGTTTTCTTGATATCTATGGCATCTTTCATTGGTGGTCTGAAAGATGATACTTCTGCACTTTTATGTTATTCTAGCTCTTCTCTCTGTGTGCTAGTGGATGTTACTCCCTCTGGAATAGTGTGCTAACTAGTTATTCCCTCTCTCCTTTGACTATCTGTAATCTCTTCAACAAATTCCTCCTTTGAAAGGGGATTTAGTCTTTGTCTTTTTGTTCTAGGCTATCCTGAAGGTTCACTAGTAGGGGTAGTAGTTTCCCTATCTCTCTTTTTACTCCTTTCCTCATTTAGAGGAGTCTGCAAGCTTGGTGGTCCTTCCACGTTAGTCTGAGTTGGAGGAGTTGGCATTGGGACCTGTTCTATGGAGGTTTCAGGTTGCTGAGACATTGTAGACTGTTGTGTGACCTAAACACTGATTTCTAGTTCTTTACATTTTGATGACTCTGTAGCTGGTGTGCTGGTTTTCTATGGTGGTTGCTAAGAGGTTCCAGCGGTGGATGCACCAATTCCTAACCTTTGAGATAGCTCAAATGGTACCTGCCCAAAAGAATCCAGGTAAAGGGTTTTCTCAAGATTCCTCATAGCATTCTCAAAATTGACCCATTCACTATCATTTTCTACTAAGGTCCCTTCTATCCATTCATCCCTGTTTGAAAACTACTTAATCTCTGGGATCCTATGGTGAATGTATGGAGACAACTTGTTCTTCATTCTTCTATCACATATAAATCTGTTAGGGTCATATGGTACCCACCCAAAACTCTTTTGTAATCTAAGGTGATCTTCTAAAATTATTTCAGCTTCTTTCCATGCATCCCTAGTGTTGTAGACAAAAGGGCCTAGCTGATTCTTAATTCTAAGTTGAGCTTTCTTCTTGGAATTACAAAAATGGACTAAATCTGCATTTATCATCTATCTGAAATACTCCAATGCAAATAGTCTCATTGGAACATACTTTGGTAGTTTAAAAGGGCAAAGCTCACACCCATAAATCTGGATTTCTGTATGTTTCATGTATAGGTACCAATCACCTATTCTGTATTGCTTGGAGAGTTGGAGGATCTTCTTTAAATCTCCACTAATCCTAGGAGGGGAAACTCCTGTCAATAAAGTGGTTGCAGGATGCACAAATAGATCAATGAACTCATTGTAAGTATAAGGGGTCTCAAGGGACTTATGGAAAATGGGACTCCAAAATATAACAAACCTTGGGTTTCCTTTGGTGTCAAGTTTCTTGACATGAAAAGGGAAATTATCTGAGTGATAATACAACAGAAGGTGATAGATGAAAGTGGTGTATTTGAAGACTCCTTCATCGTCCAGTTTTAGGAATTGATCATGAATCTTATTGGAAATGTAAGAAGCATAGTCATACTTAACAGTAGGTGGTTGTCCAGGAGTAAAAATTGACAATAACACTAGGATTATGTCATCAACATATTCACTAGTGTTAAAACCCATAACTAAAGATATCATATCCACTATGAGTCTGCCCATATCTGTGAAAAAGGTCTGTACATAAGGAGGGGGGCCTTTGGGCTGATGTTTTTCTAACATGAAGGTCTGGTAGATGCGAATGAGTTCCGATTGGGGTATTTCAACGGATTTCTCAAGTAAATATCCCATATAAAGGGGAGTTAGGGCTTGAGCAGGGGAAAATTGTAACATTTCATTTATGGATGTAGCTGTAATGAGGAATAAGACTGTTTGACTTGGGGACATAACAACTCTTAGGTTTGGATCATAATTTGTTTGGCATTGATGAATTATATTGGGGAATACATGGACTTAAGGAAGAAAATACCTGGGAAGGTTGGATTCCCACAGTCCTAGGATGTCTGAGCCATTTAGGTAGTTGTCTTTGGCTTGGCAAAAGACCTTGAGATGATTCTGGTTAGTGGATAGGTCCTTTATTTGGAAGTCTTTATCTGCAAGAGACAGATAGTCTAGGTCCTTGTGAGGGGCATTGAGAGGTGTGACGTTCAAAACAACAGGGGTTTCCATTTCTAGTTCTTATGGATTCAGATATGGAATTTGGGTTTTCTATGAGAAAATAGGCCAACCAGCAGGTTTGGGAACCTATATAGTGAGCAAAGTTTGGATTTGTACTGAATTTAGCTGTTTCTTATGGAATTTTCAATGTAAAACCAAAACTTGCAGGGTTTCGGTGAAAATTAGATAAATACCTGTAATGGGGAAGTGAACAGTGCAATCGCGGGTTGAATGACAGGTTCCGGAGTGTGTTACTGCAAGTTTTCTAACCATGTGGCGGTTGGAAAGCTTTAGTAGTTCACTGGGACATTGCTTTGCATGGGAACCCGATTTGTCATATAAAACATTGAAAACGACATTTCATTAGTTTTATTTGCAAAATCTAGGTTGGCGGGGGTTTTGATTATCGGACAAATGACGTAAGCATGATAGGACGGTTTTTCGTATGTGGAGGGCGGTAAGTGGTATGGTGTCGCACTGCTTTTGGGATCAAGTAGTATTTAGTTGGGAGCCAGCGATCCCGTTGATCGAATGATGCTTGGCAGAGGTACGGGATGAAAACCACGATATCAACGTTGGCCATTGGATGATGGAGAGGGGATCGAACAGTGGACGGGCGAGTGATATGGCAGAATTTTATGTAGGCGGGCCTAATATAATTAACAACTAATTAATCATATTGGGGCGAGTGTGAATGGCTAGGGAGATCATTAATTAGCCAAGAGGGTTAATTAATCCCGTGTAATAAAGCATAAAGTCAAGGTTCTTAATGGGTTACTGATTAACTCATTAATCCTATTTTAATACGGATTATGGTTATATTTAACCGGGGTCGGGATATTTAACATTTGGGGGTTTTTTAATATATTTAATAATACGGGATAGGGTGAAATTTTGGGAGTTATATAATATAAGTCAAAGATTAATATGAAAAATGTAATGGAAAGCGCTAAGTAAAAACATTAAAGTTGTGCATTTAAATTTAGGCTTTTAGTGGAAAAAGGGGTTTTATGTAATATTGTGAATTTTTTCCTAAGTAAAATGGGGTTTTACTTAGGAAAAGACTTATAAGAGTGAATGAATGATGGTTTTAAGTACTTAGGCTTTTGAAATTATTGGGCTGAGGATCCGGTGCCTCCAAAAGTCAGAGAAATGCTCTGAGCCTCTCCAATTTAGCAAGTACCTTAGTCCTTAGGGGAAATTAGTAAATAATTAGGGAAAATGAGAAGGGGGGTTAATCATTGTGACTTTTCTTTGCTTGTGATGTCTTCAATGTAGTGTATGCCTTTGCCTTATGATGAAAAAGTGAAAGATTAACACATTTGGAGACATTAGTCATCACACAGGATTCTACAACATCATCTACCTACCCTACCTACTTAACCTAACATTTTTTCTTCTTTATTTGGGTGCACTTATATTGGCAAACCCTTATCAAATTTTCCTTTTCTTTTACATGGCAAGCTTACCTAAGTCTACACTTATTACATCCAAGGGCTCAGATTAAACTATTGAGCTCCTCTTTATTTACTCTACCTATCTACTTATCTGCCAAGATTACACTGTTTGGTCAGTTATTTATTCTCTATTCTACAACATGAAATTGAAAGATGAATAAGCCAAGTTTAAACAATTTTACTACTCATGAATTGTGGCATAAGTACAAGTTGCACACAATTGTTTATCACACAAAGTGAAAAAGTAGTGGCATTTAGATTTGCACACTTTCCTGGTCTTTTTGTTTGGGGTTCATTTTCTTTCATTTTTTCGACCATCTTTATTTTTTTTACCCTTTGATTTTTCTTTTAGGGTATACCCTCTTTACATTTTTTAAATTTTTTGATTTTTTGAAAATATGGAAAACCTTTGCAACAAGAAAATGTATGAACATATTACATAGCTCATCAAGTCAATCATGACCTATGACACCTATTGGTATAGGGGCCTAACACTGGCTCCACTTGGGGATGGCTTTTCCTAGTGAAAAGTCAAGAACAGTAGATCATATAGCCTCTGAATAACTTTGACTGTATTATGCAATCTTCTTTTCCTATTGCTTTATTGTATATATAACAATGATACTTCTGAAGCTTAGGGCCTTCTCTTCGAGCTTCAACTCCAAAAGTCACTATCCAATCCAAACTGTGACATTACAAAAGGATATAGTATGTACAGGTTAATCATCATGTTTAACTTAATAGGTAGGATCAAAATAATGTTTTATCATACGACCATTTCCTGGTCCTTCTTATGATGATGTACCATCCCAGTTCTTCAAATAATATGTATTGTTTCCTTGTAGAGCCTAGATAATATATGGACCTTTCCATAGGAAGTCCAACTTCCCATGTTTCCCCTTGTCTTCTCTTCTGGAATCCCATCTCAGCACTTTGTCTCCGAGATGGAAGTCTTCTACTTTAGTTCTTCTATCAAATATCCTCTTGAGATTTTCTTTCCATATTTGGGATCTTTGATACACTTCCTCTCTGGTCTACTGCAAATTTATGGTCAGATTAATCCTCCTTTAGATATCATTGGGTTCCACATGAGCTTGTTGCAGTAGTTTCATAACAGGAACTCCCAATGATGAAGGAAATACTGCCTCCATGCCATAGACTAATTCATAAGGACTAGTGCCAGTGGATTTTTTAGTTGTCAATCTGTTTGCCCATAGCGCATTGATCAGTTTCTTATGCCAAGTCTTTTTGTCTTCTTCCAATAGTTTCTTAATAATGTTGATAAGGATTTTGTTGGAGGATTAAGCTAATCCATTTCCTTGTGGATAATATGTTGTGGAATGGCCTAAGGTAATATGGTATTTATTACAAAAATTGATCATTTTTTGTGATTTAAAAGCTGTAGCATTGTCTGTTAGGATTTTTATGGGGCAGCCAAATCTGGATAATATGTTGGTTTCTAGGAATCCTATGATTACTGCATCTGTGGCCTATCTGGAAGGTATGGCCTCTATCCATTTGGTAAAGTAATCAGTGGCAGTAAGGATCCATTTATGCTGTTTAGAGGAGGGAGGGTGGATTTCTCCAATGAAGTCAAGACCCCATTGTTGAAATGGTTTTTCAGTAGAGATAGGTTTCAGGGGTAAAGGTAATATTTTTCTCTTGCCCTAAAAAAATTGGCATTTATGGCAAAAGGTAATAAATTTTTTCACATCAGCGAACAAGGTTGGCTAACAGAAACCAGCCCTTAAGATCTTATCTGCAGTTGATTTCCAGTAGAGGTGTCCACCACAATCTCCTGCATGAAAATCTTGAAGTGTTTTGTCAGTTTCATTCTTTAGTAAAAAATTCAATAAGATCCCTTCATGATTTTTCCAAAAAATATCACTATCTATAATGCAAAACTTTAAAGCTTTCATTTTTAAAAATCTACTTTTTATTCTGGACAACCCTGGAGGAGCTTGCAGGTTTTGTAACACATAGATTATATCAACATACCAAGGGGAATCTGTAAAGGCCTGGCTGATCTATGGAGTCACCATCTCCTGTTCGCTGTCCAATTCATTGATGTCCAAGGCTTGGCAGTTTGTTTCTGTCATGAGTTTAGCCAATCCCTGTCCTTTTATCAATTTTTTAGGTTTTATTTCAATATCATATTCTAAAATGGTAGCAATCCATTTACTTCTTTTGCCCTCAATTCCATATTGAGTTAGGATGTCCTTGACAACAACATTTGGTACATAGGCTATCACACGAGAATACAGTATGTAAACTCTAAAGTCCTTAATTTGTTTAACTAGTGCGGATGTCTGTTTTTCCATGATTTTATCCTTGAGTGATGCATCTCTAAGTGCTTTACTAAAAAAGGCTATGGGTTTCTCACATCCTTGGTCATCCCTTTGAAGTAAAACAACTGCTATAGTGTTGTTTGAGGCAAAAGAAAAAATTATGAAATCCCTATCGAATTGGGGACTTGTAAGGACCGGTGTTTTGGTAAAAGCCATCTTAATTTCTTCAAAAGCTTGTTTGGCTTATATTGTCCATTTTACACTTGAATCCTTTCTTAACATGTTATTGAATAACCTAATTAATTCTGCTAAATTAGATATGAATCTTCTCAAAAATTTTATCTTTCCTAAGAAAACTTGAAGTTCCTTGATGCTTCTAGGATGAGGTATCTACATTATTGCTTCTATTCTGGTAGGATCAATCCAAATGCCATCCTTTGAGATAATGTGCCCTAAGAGCTTACCTTCTTCAAGACCAAACAAAGATTTTTTAGGATTTGAAGAGATACCATATTTCCTGCATTTAAGAAACACTTGTCTGAGATGATCTATATGCTGCTTACCTGACTTGGAAAAAACAGTTAAGTCATCCAGATATATGACAAGAAAATCATGAATTTCTTTAGCAAATGCAATGTCCATTGCTCTTTGAAAAGTAGCAGTTGCATTTTTAAGTCCAAAAGGCATTTTAATATACATAAATGTACCCCATGGTGTGGTAAAGGAAGTTTTTTCCTAATCATCAGGGTGAACTAGGATCTGGTTATACTCTGAAAATCCATCCAAAAGTGAAATCGTAGAGGCTCCCACTACCTGTTGCAAAATGTGATCCATATTAGGTAAAGGGTAATTATCTTTTAAAGAAACTTTTTTTACATTTCTCAGGTCTACACATAATCTAATTTCACCAGTTTTCTTCCTAGTAGGTACTAAATTAGATACCCACTCTGAAAATCTTATTGGTGCAATTATCCCTACCTCATACATACATTTAATCTCTTTCTCAATTAGTGGTAGTAATATAGGATTGATTCTTCTGAGTTTCTGTTTAAATGGTTTCTACTCTTCCTTCAAAGGTATGGTACGCTAAAGTATTGAGGTATCATATGATTTCAAATCCTCAGAACTCCAGGTGAAAACATCCTGGAATTCTCGCATGAGTTCAACATATTTTAACTTTTGGTCAGGGGGTAAGGACTTTGATAATTTTACCATTTTAGGATTTTCTTATGTTCCTAAGTTATCTTCTTCAATGTCTGCTTTTAGTGGTTCCATCTTTGGTTTCTTGGGAATGTCATTGGAGTCAAAGAGGTCCTCTAGAGGAGTTAATCCCTTAGGCAAGTGATTGTCTTTTAGATCTATGACCTTTGTTTCCTCTCCATTTATCTCATCAAGGTCCATCTGTTTTAAGTCTTGAACTTCCTGTTTGGTGAAAGTTGTGGGGTGAAGAATTTGAATGGAACTGTCTTCTATAATGTTTGCATCAACTTCATTTATCTGTTTAGTAGCATCAATATCTATGTGACTATGAGAAAATTCACTATCTAAAGTCAGAAAATTATTTATTTTCTCATCATTTTCAAAAACTTGCCAGTTCTTTCCATTGTCAGGGATGGCAGGTCTATGCCTAATTTCAGCAGTGAATTGGTGGTTGGGCTCGAATGGTAATTTACAAGTACTGGCAAACATGGTCAGACTATGAGCATGTAAATTATGATTTCTAGATACTACTGCAAGATGAGTTTCCAGAAAAGTATTAAGAATCTCTATCATTTGTCCCCTATAGTATCCCAATCTAGTATCTCTAGTAAGGTACTTTCCTTTAATACGATTGATAATTAATTTTGAATCACCTATAACAGAAACTCTAATTGCTCCTAATTGTTTTACAATTTTAAGTCCTAGCAAAAGAGCTTCATACTTCGCCATATTGTTGGTGCATTTAAAATTTAGCCTGTAAGCATGTCCTTCAACATGGTCATTTTCTAAGTTATGCCCCCAAATTCCTGCCCCTGCCCCTAATTTATTTACAGAACCATCAAACTCTAAGTGCCAGAGAATTTCATGGACATAATAAGTGCCACGGGTAATAGGAATTTGTTTTGCTGGGGGTTTCAGTTTTTTGTTCTCATCAAGTTTATCTGTGTCATCTGATTGATCATTTGTATCTGAGATTTCCTAGATCAGAACACTTGTTTCTCCTGTTTCAATTTCTTTTGGTTCTGCTGTTAACACTTGTTCATTATTGGTAGGATTGATTTCGACATTATATAAAATAAATGAATCCATATCTGAGTGTACATAGTAGATAGGGAAATTTTGTGGTTTCTCCTAGCTACTTACTACATATTTCATTAATGTCTCTTGATATAGCTTCTTAGGTTGGCCGAAAACAAAGATGGTAGCATAAGACATGTCCAACTATAGTGATCCTTGGAGTTTGGCACCCCAGGACCTGGATAACAACATCCCATATTTTGGAGAAATATCAGCTACTACTATATCCATCAAGATTGTTTTAGCAGGATACTGAACTAAAGAAACACACAGGTCTTTTATTAACCCTAAACATCTCACTTGGCTTGAATAAAAAGGAAAGAGATTTTTGTAAGGTCTGGTGATGTCAAGATCTAATTTCTCCATTACAGATTTGGGCATTAAATTGTGAGATGCCCCAGAATCAAACATAGCATTATGGAGGATTTTGTCATGAATATTTAGACTCACATAGAAGGGAGGCACACTTCCTTCTAGGTGTTTCTCATTCACTTCATGGCCAAATATTAGTTCTAGTTGGTCATCAAAAACATTTACAGAATCTTCGGTTCCAGTGATTTTGAGTGATCGGTTAATTTGTTCTCGGTAGGCATCATGTTTAGCTAGTTCTGACAGTGGAACAACTACCTTTAATTTTCCCACTTCGGCTTCCAGATTGAAAGGTTTTTTAGTTTGGGCTTTAGAATTTCGAACAATTGGATTTTCTTTATTTTTTGGATTTTCAGTGTTCTTGTCTTTTTCATGAGTAGGGTTAGTATTCACATTTTCTCCTAAATTAAGTTTTGGATGTTCTTCCACAGTTACCTTAGAGGTAAGGGGAATGGAAGAGTCTCTGTTATTCTGTTGACTGTCATATATGTCTTCTACTATTGGATCAAAGGGGTTATTGTTAGGTCTGGACAAAATCTGTACATGTGGAGGTACTGCTTTTCCTTTGGGTGGTTGTTTTGGGCCTTTCTGTTTGTCGTTATTAGGGACATCGATTCTTCTACTTCTCAAATTATACTATTTGTGCACTTCATAGATAACATAAATGAAATAGTAGCCCTTAAGCGGTAGGTAGAATAGATGAAAATGAGAACATACACACATAGCTATGCAGTAATTACACTTGAAGATCCTAAAAACCCCACTGAACAACTCACCAAGGCCCTCACTGAATTCCAGCTTTCGAAAGGGGAGATTAAATGGGTGAAAAATGATCTGGATGATATCCAGAGAAGTCTAACATGGAAAGAGAAGAAGTTGGAGACTGCTAAGATAAATGAAAACATCAACAGTAAGAATCTACATGCAGCAAACAATGAGATCTCGAAGCGAAAGGCATAGATGAAAGGAAACATGTCTCTACTACAAGCCAAGCAACTGGTTTGGAATGGTATCATTGAAGAGATAAGGAACCACTAGGAGTACATAACCTTGATGGATGAACAGAGAGTTGTAATCAAATATTATGAAGACTTCATCCTATAATCCAAAGTGGACGGAGGAAAGAAATACCATATTTCCAAAAGTTTCATTCAATTTTTGAATGAGAGGCCACTCGTTGAGTTAAAGCCCTTAGACATGGTGGAAAGAGTAACTGCTATCATGGATATCTTCAAAGTTTTCCATAAGGAGAGGGAGGAAGTTAGAGTCAAAGCTGAGGAGTGCCTAGAAGTGGTAACAAAGGATGTGGCCAATTTTAATTCTAAGTTTGAGAGGGTTGTCAGAGCAGGGTTGCCCAACTACTGGGACTTTGGGAGAGTGTTGATCCAATGGGAACAATACTGTCAAACACTAGTGGAGGCAAAAATAAAAGTAGGCTCTTCCCATGAGAATAATTCCACTCTAAAGGGAAATACTGTGGTAAACTATCTGAAGAGGGATTTTCAACTATTGGGGATGCTAAAGACATTGTTTTGTCCTAGATTGAATTACACAAGTCTGACCAACCTCAAAATTTCATACCAATGGTTCTTTCAAGCACATCTACCACGCTAGCATTGTGGACAAGATGTGAGTATTTTGTCAACCCTCCTGTGCTCCAAATCATCGAACCATCAACGCTACCTCCATAACCTTCCTATCATGACTAGAGATATTGTAGATTGTGTCGACCATGAAACTTTGATTTCTTGTTTTATGTAAATATTTTATTTTCAGTTAGTTAGTTAGAGTTCAGTTAGTAGAACTGTGCCATGGATCACGTTGATATTTTTCTACAATGATTCATTGTGAGAAATCAAGAAAGCATATTTTGTAATGGGCTCTCCCTCTCAGGCCCTAGAAAAACAATTTTATGATACAAAACCAAGGTTTCAAAATTTTTGGTTTTCCAAGAGGTAAGTACTATAAGCTTCCTATGAAATTTATGCTATATGGAAGATTAATACAAATTTTTGGCAATTCTAACTCATCTAAATGTGTATTATGTACTCTTTCTATGTTTGTTCCATGTGTTCTTATTATTCTTCTTAGATGACATTTAATAGTAGTTGCTGGAAGTGTTTTCATGAATTTATGGATTCATCTAAGTCTAATGTCAATGAAGGATGCCTATATTGATATGAAATCTAACCCTTAAAATGAACTCCATGTATCTTTGCATTCCATTCAATTCTTTGTTTCATCCATTTCACTCTGAATCTTGATGCATCAAATTCTTAGATTTAAGCTCTGTGTATTGATATTACCTCTTGCTCAAGTATTCTACCAAATATACTATAATGACTGATAAAATATAAGTTCATGTGATGTTGGCCACTATGAACCTAATTTTAATGCTTCTACGAGTAATAGTTTACATCAAGTTTTTGCATTCATCCGCTCAAGGAAGGTTCTGATTCAATTTTGTCTCAAAAAATATTAAATACTGAGTGTGATATAAACTCCCATCTGATATTCAAAACACTCATCAAGATGTCCTAGGCATTAGTCTCTTCTCAACTCATGGGTTGTCTCTAGGAGCTACAATAGACAAGAGAAAATGTTTAGGACAAGAAGTAGAGGTTGCTAGCGATGAAGAAGAGGAAGCTTGTTATAGTATACCATTAGTAGAGGAAACAAAAGAATAGTTAGATAATCCAATTACAGAACCTTATATTAGCTTTGAGGAGTGTACAATGGAAGGGGAAGGAGAAGTACATAATGTAAATGGTGAACTTAGGGTTAAAGGTGGAAGAGGCAGAGGAGGAAATAGAGGACGGGGCGGTAGAGGTGGTAGAGGAGAACCAGATCCTTATGGAGTTCCTATTTTTGATGAAGACACCACAACCACAATGAAAAACATTTCACCCACTATCGTCCCTAATTTCCATGGTTTAAGAAATGAGGATCCATAAAAATTTCCTTTTTATTTTGAAGTTCTATGTAGATCTTATGACTACTTACTTGATCCTCAAAAATTGAAATTATTTCCATCTACTCTTAAAGATGGATCACTTAAATGGTTAATGGTACTAGGAACACATACTATTATAACATGGGAAGAAATGAAAAAAGTGCTCTTAGAAAAATATAAGGACTATTGTGTGCCCCATAACCTTGACGATAAAGTCTTTAAGATGATTCAAAAAGAGGATGAAAGCCTTGAAGATCTAGTTGAAAGATTTACCTATAATGTTAAAAAGGATAATATGCATGACCTCGATGACGAAACATTAAAATATTTTTTGTTGAATTCCATCAGATATGAATGGATTGATCTTTTCAATTTAATGGGAAAAGGAGATGTTTCTCAACTTTCATTTTGTGAAATTTGTGATTTGTGTAAACATATTTCAAGGGGCAAGGCTAGAACTGGTAAAAAATCAAGAGACCCTGTTATGTCCAGAATTATTAAATTTGCAACTGGAACAGTAAGTAGAGATGAAATAGGAAATTTGCTTGATAATTTCAAAACAGATATCCTTGGGAGTCTTAGTAAGAAACTAGATACTCTTAAGATACAAAACAAGGAAAAAGTTGAGAATGTTGCATTATCTATTTTATGTCCCAGATGTAGGGAAAAAATGCCTTAGGAGAATGTCCCCTTGAAAGTATAGAAATTTGTGTCAACGTGATGAAAATCATAATACAAAGGAATGCCCCTCAAAACCCGGTCTTAAATTTTTTTTCCAAGATGAGGTTGGAACAAGCCAAGGATAATCACTTTGTTTTATTGCTAAAATACCATGGAAAAATCAACAATAAGATATGACTCAAGGTTTCAATATTCAATCATATGCATAACAACAAAATAACTGGTCTACACCCATGCCTTGGAAACCTTGACCCCCACAACCTCAAAATCCATCTTGGGTACAAGGTTGGGAAAATCCTTCTGGAAAAAATCTTCAATATCCCCAATATCCTCATTTCCAACAACCTTATTCTTATTTTTCACCACAATATTATTCTCCTCAACCAAATCAACCCCCTTAATTTCAAAACCCAAATCAACAATTTTCATTACCATTTCCTCAAAAATCCAATCAACTACCTGCTAAACCATTGCCAAATACAAATAATAAAAAGCAACAAGTTGTTTATAATGTTGAAGGTCAATATTTTCAAGTTTGTGTGATAACCCCATTAGGTCGAATTGATTTTCAACTTAGATATGGTAGGGCTTTGGAAAATAAGTCACCAACAATTGCCATAAAAAAATATAAAGTGGATGAAGTTATAGATTAACAAAATACTCCTATAAAGGAAGACATTCATGTACAATAAAAGGATGAGAAAATAAAACAATATCCTATAGTTCCTCTAGTAAAACAACATTCTATTTCCTTACAGGATCCACCTTTTCCTGAACAACTCAAAATTGATAAAGGAATACAAATGAAAATTGTTTTAGCAGACTACGATATGTTAGATGAACTTGAGAATATTTGCATCAAAATTCCTTTGCTTCAAGCTATAAAGTAAATACAAATATTTTCAAAAAATATTAAGGAGTTATGCATTAGAAAACTAGGAAGAAAAGGAAAATATGTCAAAAAAATCCAATTGGTAGGAAAAATTGTTGATATTATGATGGGGAAACCAATTGTTCAAAAATATCTAGATCCAGGTAGCCCTATTGAAAAAATTCATATCAATGGTTTTGATATTCCAAACACTTTGATTGATCTAGGAGCAACCATCAATATTATGAATAAATAGACAATGGAACAATTAAAGTTTCATAATCTTCAATATACCCCTACATTGTTACAATTAGCAGATATGTTTGTTATCAAACTAGATGGTATATTAGAACATGTGTTTGTTTCTCTAGATTCTTGGGAATATCCTGTGGATTTCACGAGCTTAACTAACAAGAATAATTTAGGAGGCCATTCATTAATCATTGTTAGACCCTGGATAACTATAACTAATGCATTTATAAGTTGTAGATCTAGTGACATGTATACTTTTGATGGAAACTCCACTAAGAAATTCACATCATATCCACTTGCAAAATCAATAATTGAAGTAGAAAGTTAAATTTGGATAGATGATGATAATGAAGACTTTGATGATATGCAACCAATATTTACTCTTTCACAATTAGATGAGGAAGATAATCTGATAAATTTAATGAATAATAATTATCCTTCCTCATACTGTGAGGAAGTTCAATTTTTTTAGGAACAATGTAATATTAAATATTTATCATCTCACCAAATAGCTTTACATTCTATGGAAAAATTTGGCAATTCTCAAGTTGAAATTTTTCCAGGAAAATAATTAAATACTAATAATAACTTGGAAGAGTTAAATTTGGATAGATGATGATAATGAAGACTTTGATGATATGAAATCAATATTTACTCTTTCACAATTAGATGAGGAAGATAATATGATAAATTTAATGAATAATAATTTTCCTTCCTCATACTGTGAGCAAGTTCAATTTTTTTAGGAACAATTTAATATTAAATATTTATCATCTCACCAAATGGCTTTACATTCTATGGAAAAGTTTGGCAATTCTCAAGTTGAAAAATTTCTTGGAAAATAATTAAATATTAATAATAACTTGGAAGAATTTAAAAAGAAGAAATTGATAAAGATGTTTCAAAAACACTCTACTGCTTATGCATTAGAGTATACAGATATGAAATGGATTCATCCTAAAACTTGTATGCATCATATTTATATCCAGGAAAATGTCAAACTAGTTAGAAAACCTCAGAGAAGGATGAACCCTAATCTAAGAGAAATTCTTAAGGAGGATTTACAAAATTTACTTAATGTGAATTTCATCTATCCAATATTAGATAGTCAATGGGTGTCACCTTTGGTCATTGTTCCAAAGAAAAATGGGAAATGGAAAGTGTGTATTTAATATAGGGAATTAAACAAAGATACTTTAAAATATCATTTTCCACTACCTTTTATAGATCAAGTATTAGATACCTTGGATGGGAAGAAATAATTTTCATTTAATGATGGTTTTAGTGGATATAACCAAATCCAACTAGCACTAGAAGATCAAGATAAAACTACGTTCACATGTCCTTGGGGAACATATTCCTATAGGGTACTTCCCTTTGGATTATGTAATGCACCTTCCACATTTTAAAGATCCATTTTTGGTATCTTTTTTGATCTAATTCATGATTGTGTGCAAGTTTACATGGATGACCTTATTGTATATGCAGATAATTTTGAGGAAGCTCTTGAAAATTTGGAAAAGTTTCTTATTATATGTAAAGAAATAAAGATAACCATGATAAATGTTTTATGATGTTCAATGAAGGGATTGTTTTAGGCCACCATATTTCAAGTGATGGAACTAAAGTGGATACATCTAAAGTATAATTAATTTCTAAAATTTCAATTCTTGTTTGTCAAAAAGATGTTAGAAGTTTTCTCAGGTTTACTGGTTATTATAGAGGTTTCATAGAAAATTTCACAAAAAATAGCCTCCATTTTTTAAACTTCTTGCGAAAGATGGTGAATTTGTTTAGAAATTGACTGTCATAAAGCATTTGAGACATTGAAAAAAAGAGTATTGAAGCACCAATTTTAAGAGGACCTAATTGATCTCTCCATTTCCACATATCTATTGATGCTCCAGATATAGATTTAAGATCTTTGTTGGGAAAAAAATATTTAACTTCATATGCCATTTATTATACAAGGAAAATTTTGACTCCAACGAAGTTAAATTAGATAGTAACAAAAAAGGATTTTTTTAGCTATTGTGCCTGTCATTAATAACTTTCGTCATTATATCACTAGTTATGAAACCTTCATTCATATAGATCATTCAACTATTAGATATTTAATGAAAAAACCAATTACTAATGGTAGAATTACAAGATGAATATTATTGCTACAAGAATTCAACATTATTGTTCTTGATAGACCATAAAAGAAAATATAGTTGTTGATTTTCTTTCTAGAATGTAGAATAATAATTATGATGTCACTGTAAAAGATAATTTTCCTGATGAATATATTTTTACAGTATCTACTAAAACACCTTGGTTTGCAGATATTACCAATTATTTAGCTAGAAGAAAATTACCTCCACAACTATCAGCTAGGGAAAATCGAAAAATTATCAAAACTAGTGCACCTTATTCTTGGATAGATGGAGAGTTGTACAAAACTAGACCTGATTTGATCATTCGAAGGTGTGTTCAAGAAGATGAGGTACCCGAAATTTTCAAATATTGTCATGATGAGCCATGTGGAGGACACTTTGTTGACAAAATAACTGCGAACAATATCCTTTTTTTGGGATATTATTGGCCATCTATGTTTAAGGA